>ML391725.1:228194-296362 GCA_005239525.1 Nicotiana knightiana
ATTCAGTCTAGGATCAAGTAGGACTTTATTTGGTTGTAATGTAGGCTGCAGGACGGGTAGGATACATTTATATATAAGAGTGACTACGCCTCCCTAAGCACTTTAATACATATACTTTAGCGCTCAACCTCAAACTTATATTAAGCCAAACTCCACCTTCACATCAATGTTATTACCCCATACTTCTTTAAGCACAATTACATCAAGAGTCACCACTTGTCAAGGAATATATATATTTTTTCACAACAATACAACTATCTTTTTTCCTTTTTCTCTTTTTTTTTTCTAAGTGACTCTTAATTTTTCAAAACAGTGCACATTTCTCCTTATTTCAATTGTTCCCCTCAAAAACCAACCTACCACCCCACACTTTAACTTTTCCATATTTCATCACTTTTTCAGTGCTTACGAGAGGTGACAAGGTTCAAATATATGATCGATTCAAACAAAGGGGTATGGCTTGTAATGTGATTGCCAAAGAAAAAGGATTATAGGCTCAACGGGGTTAACTACGATACTTAATAATTAGGTGGGTAAAATATACATAGCTGGCTCAACAAAGAAACGCCTATATCACTTCCAAGACTGAACAAAACTACTATTTCGATTTGCACACACACGGGGCAAGTTCTAGACATCAAAAGCAATGCATAGAATAGCATACAAACCTCACACACACATGGCACATAGCTCACTCAGGATTGGATCTATCACGACACTCCAGTCAAAGCAGTTAAGCAAATTTAAGAATTCACGATTTAAGGTATTTATCCTGGAGTCAAAAAATTGATCGTAAGAATCACAACCAAAGTACTATCTATTCTCAAGGCATCACAAAGTTTCGAGATATTGCTGCAATTAATCTCTCAACCATGTGGTTCCTACTCCTAAAAATTAAAAACTATCTACACCCGATTCAATTAAAAACCTTGAAAAAGAACCGTGGTCCAAATAAAAACCAAGGGGGAATTACTACACTACCTAAAACAAAAATCTTTTTGGTATTTTCTCTAGACTTACTTCCCTCAAGAGAACTGTCTAGGAGATCCATCGTCAAGAAGAGTCCACATATTTCTAATTTTTTTTTTCTTTCTGTTTTGTTCTACCTAAAATAAAAAGACTAACAGAAACAGCTACAAAAACTTAAAAGAAAAATAACTTACTAACATGAACAACTAAAACTACTAACAAGAAAACACACTAAACACAACAAACCACAACAAATATGTACAACACCCCACACTTAAATCATGCCATGTCCTCAGTTCATCACATTTAGACGAAACAAGAAATAAAAGTAAGGTGCAAGAAACTCCCTGATCAAGCCGCGTCTTCATCCTTTCCATTAGTTTTGCTTTCCAAGCTCCTTCGAACAAATGCTTGAATCACTAAATGCCTCCACTTTGAACTTATGAATTGGACCCCAAGTTTTGATTCTGCTCTATGATCATGCTCCTGGGGTGGTGGAACAAATCTGCCTGGCCCAATAAAACAATGTAATAATCTGCTCTTCTTGGCCTTTCAATGAGATGTGTATTCCCGACTTTCTGGCAAGAAGAATTCCAGAATGTAGGCATCTTGTTCCTTATCCCTTGACTCCTCAGGTGGTTCGGCTGACTCTATTTTCATATCATCATCCAAACACAATGTGAAAAAATGGTTGGAGTGTGTCCCAGCATCATCAACACTAATGACACTAGATTCAACAAAATATGTATCATCAATGTCCTTGGTTAACTCTAGTATCTTTTCTACCACATCGACATCCTCAAAATCCAGTCTGGCCTTCTCCACCAGCACTTCCTGTACGTCATCATCCATGGGTTCTTTGTTCCTATTAACCAGATAAGGTGGCAGTGGTTTTAGTTCCAACCTGGGTGGTTCTTCAATAGCTGGCTTGGCCGGCGGGCTCTCTCTTTTCTCTAAGTATATGTAAAGACCCGTAAAATTTTCTTGTTTAAAAATAATGCCCGAGTGAGTCCCCGAGTTGTTGTTATTGTGGAAAAATTTTAAAACAGACCTAAACTGAGTAAAAAGTACCCCGAGACTTAAAGAATGTAATTTTCCAGAAATTAGGTATTATGCGATCGCACAGCGTGTATGCGGACCGCATAATGGTCGCATACCTAGGCAGATACTGCCCCATTTGAAGTCAACTATGTGGTCCAGTATGCGATCGCATAATGTGTATGCGGACCGCATAATTGGTCGCATACCTAGGCAGTTTGTTCTGGATTTTTGGCCCATCTTGAGGGACATTGTGCGGTCAGATCTGTGAACCGCATGTCAGGAACGTGATCGCATTCCTGACCGTATTCTTGTGTCGGGCCCTATTTTTCTAATTTTTAGAACCCGACTCCAGTTCATTAAAACACCCTTCCCCTTCATTTTTAACCATTTTGTAAACAAAATTAGAGAGAGGGGAGAGAGGGTTCTTGAGAGAGAAGGCCTCATCTTTACCAATTAGATTTTCAAAGTCACTCAGGCCTGGAAATTTCGAGTAATCATCTCCTTCTTCATTCAAACAAGTAAGAATCCCAAGTCCTTTTCATTAGTTTTCTGATTTTAAATAAAAGGAGGACTCTCATGAATTGATTCTTGAAAATATAAGTTTATACCTCGCATGCATGATCATTAATGTCCATAATCTAGTAAGAGGAAGCGGGTTGGGCTAAAGTTAACAAATAAGGGGTTGGCAATCTAAAGGGGGAGTCACATAGTAGTTGACAAATGCTTAAAAAGGGTTCAAATTGCATACATGGTTTCCAATTCTGAGTTGAATATGTTTAACTGTGAACTAGGTTGACGGTACTAGTCGGTCCGGTGATTTGTGAGTAAAAGTTGAAAAGGGATTTCAACCCCAGGTATGTATGGCTAACTTTAACCTTCGTAGAATCCTCTTGTTGGGTTCAAGTATGTGGTATGTGTACCTTGTTTGGAAATATGTGAATTGACTGTTCAAACGTGTTAAGACGTGAGGCTTTATTCTCTGATTCTTTCTGGTTGATTTTCATGCTACTGTGTTGTATGAAGTTGTAAAAGGTGTTTGATGTGTAATGAACGAAAGATTCATAATGTGCTCAAATGTGGGAATGTGTAAAATAGTTGAAAGCCATACGTGGGAAGTAATGGAAACAAGTATTGTGAAACAATGTACCTGAATTGACCGAATGTGGCAGCATCATGTTCATGAAATTTCTACTTGATAAATGTTATGGTGCCTGGGGCCCAAATAAATGAGTCGTTGATATGAATTTGTATTCCTTGATTTGGTGATTCTTGTGATGAAATTGTTTGTGATTGTGCTGTGAATTAAATTGTCAGGCAGGGTCGGGTTGCGCGCCGCAACACGAAGTAATAAGGTGTGGGTTATGTGATAAGGATGGATTAAATTGTCAGGCGGGGTCGGGTTGCGCGCCGCAACACGAAGTAATAAGGTTGATGTCTTGTGGTGATAAGGGTGGCCGAGGTAATAAGGATGAAATGTGATCGTTATCACTATTGAAATGAAAATCTATGAGCTCTTGAATATGATGATGTTGAAAGAGAAAAAGGAGAGATTGTGAATCTTGTTTGATTTTGGTTGTTTCCTTCCATGTGCATTGATTAATTGGTTCTATCGTGTTCCTTAATTGTGTATTGCTTGATTGTACTTGGGATAAAGTTTGTTTATACATACTAGTACTATTCCACAGTACTAACATCCTTTTTGTCGGGGGCGCTACATCTTTTATATGGATGTAGGTGGTTCCATAGCAGGTTGCTCACCTCGCCCTTAGTGGTGCCTTCTCCTCATCCTTTTCAGCTGTACTGGTGATCCCCACTTCCTTTCGGGGCCATGTGTAGTTCATAACATCTCCGTTTGAGTATATTATGTATTGTAAGGTATAGCCGGGGCCTTGTTGCCGGCAAGTATTGTATAAGCTCCTAGTACTCTTAGAGGCTCCGTAGACACAATGTGGGTGCATATGTATATCTTGGATAGTGGTTTTATTTGGTCGTAATCGCGGTCCGTATTGGGAAGTGTTGTATCTATTATGTATGTTTCGGGAAATCTGGTATAATAATGTAAAATGAGGAAGAATTGGATTTATTGTGGTAATCACACATTTTTAAGGTTATCTCACTGCTTCACATAAATAATGGATGATGTAAACACGGGGAGGTGCGTTGGGTAGGAAGGGAAAATCAGGTTCGCTTGACTGGGGCCACCCGGTTAGTGTCGGTCGCGTCCCTCGATTTTGGGGCGTGACAGTATAATGGCTCAAACTCGAGAGCCTTCGGCCAGACCCTTTTTTCTTCAAGTGCTAACACCCAATCTGCCAGTTCTTCACCGTTCATATCATCTAGATCCATCAAACATTCAGTCAAAGAGTCCCCAACAGTCAGGGATGCATCATCTTCTTCCGGGATCACTTTCACAGCATCAATAAGAGAGAAGTTGGCGAAAGCACTTGGTCGCCTCATAGACTTCTGCACGTTGAAAGTGATTTTTCATCATTGAGCCTTATCTTAAGTTCGCCAGTCTCACAATCGATAAGGGCTCTTCCTGTGGCCAAGAATGTCCTTCCCAAGATTATGGGAATTTCCTCATCCACTTTACAATCAAGTATCACAAAATCAGTAGGGAACACAAACTTCCCCACGTGCACCAATACATCGTCCAGAATGCCTGACGGTCTCTTTACCGTCTTGTCAGCTAGCTGCAATAACATTGAAGTCGGTCTGGCTCTACCAATCCCCAGTCTTTTATATATGGCCAGCAGCATCAGATTAATGCTGGCTCCCAAGTCACATAGAGCTTTGGCGAAAGCTAAGTTGCCAATGGTACAAGGAATTGTAAAACTCCCTGGGTCAGACAACTTTTCAGCAATAGGACACGTCACCACCGGCACTACAAGTTTAAGTAAGGGTAACAGTAGCCAGATCTTGGAAGTCAAAATTTTTGAACATCAAGTCCTTCATCATTTTAGTGTAACCAGGCATTTCCTTAAACGCATCAATCAATGTGATATTTACCTGTATTTGCTTTAGCATGTACAAGAACTTTTTGTACTATTCATCCTTTTGGTATTTGGCCAGTCTCTGAGGGAATGGAGCTAGCGGTCTCTTTTTCCCAATGATTTGGGACTTTTATTTCTCAGCCTCTACCTCAACTACCGGCTCCTGGGCTATCTCCACTTCTTTTTCAGTCTCACTTTGTGCACTGGGTTCTCCTTGAGTAGGTTGCACTGTTACCTTGGTCAATTTTGTTGAATCATCAAGTTCAATCGGCATGGGTACCAGTGTCTCGGTCTGCCTGCTTTCACGAGCTCTCTCCAGTTCCAAGTTTAAGTCCCTGCCATTGCGGAGAATCACTGCCATCAGCTGCCTTGGGCCCTGGTCCGTAGGATTTACCTGAGTATCTGCAGGTAAAGTACCACGAGGACGATTGTTCACTTCCATAGATATCTGGCCCAATTGTACTTCAATATTTTTAATAGCTGCATCATGTACATCTACTCTCTCACTAATTTTGGCATTTGACCCAATAACCTGCTGCATCATAGCTTCTAACCAGGAAAACCCATCTTCTTGCCTTCCCCCTGTTGATGTTGAGGAGGGTAGTATGCTTGTTGTTGATTCTGATGGTTATAACCTTTTGGCCTTTGATATGGTGCTGCATTACCTTGTGGTCTTATGACACCCATATTTCCACTGTTCTGTTGTTGGTGAGGTGGTCTATATGGTTGAACTTGCTAACCCCAGTTATGCCCCCCTTGTCTCTGGCTTTCATAATTCGACACATAATTCATGTTTTCTGGATAAGGAGGGTGATCACATTCTGCATTCCACTGATTACCAAATGGTTGACTAATGCAAGATGTGCATAAGCCTCCATCAGTTGTATCCACGATGTGTACCTGCTGCTTTTGCCTTGATTCTTCCACCTTCTTAGTTAGTATGCTCATATGTGTTATCAAGGTGGCCACGTTCTCTGCAATAGTATTGGATGGATCGAATGACACTAAGTGAACTACAGGAATAATGGGTTCATTCCTTGTTGCCCCTCCTGAATTCTGTGCCATTTTATCAAGCAAGATCTGACTTTCTCTCCACGTTTTGCTCAAGAATGCTCCACCAGCTGAAGCATCAACATTTGCCTTAACAGTATCAGCCAGACCCATATAAAAAACCTGCCCCAACATCTGCTCCGGAATACCATGATATGGACAGATAACCAGCATTCCCTTAAATCGTTCTCGTGTCTCCTGCAATGTTTCAACTGGTTTCTATCTGAAGCTCAAGATTTCATCAATTTGTTGAGCAGTTTTGTTGGGTGGATGAAACTTGTTCACGAACTGCTTAACTAACTCCTCCCATGTGGTAATGGAATTGATGGGGAGTGAGTTTAGCCAAGTCTGGGCAGCTCCAGTCACTGAGAATGGAAACAACAACAGTTATATTGCCTCTTGAGTTACGTTTGGTTGCCTCTGTGTTTTGCAAATTGACAGGAAGTTCTTCAAATGCTGCTGGGGGTCTTCGATGTATGATCTTGAGAATAGTCCCTTGTTTTGCAGCAAGTGCAGCATATTATTTGTAATCTGGAAGGACTCAGCCTGTATCTGTGGGACTAGTATCGCAGTGGCCAAATTCTCTGTCGTGGGTTGTGCCCAGTCATATAAAGGAGCCTCTTCCCCTATCTGTGCAACTGGGTCTGCCACACCCTCCCCATTGTAGTTCTTGTTGTTTGGATCTTCCATGTCGGGTTCAAGTTGTTCAATTGATGGTTGTTGTTTGCTTTTCCGGTTGGCCCCGTTTAGGGCCTTAAAAACTTTCTCGGGTTCTGATAAGGCTTCAACTACTTCACCAGTTCTCGATGAGTTTCTAGGCATGCACCTGTACAACCAAGTTAGCAGACGTTAAATTTTCAATGTATAAATTAAAATTGAAGAAAATTGACTATATTTCAGAATTTTGTATTTGTTCCAACTTCAATTGATAACACCGTTAGTTCCGCGGCAACGGCGCCAAAATTTTATCATGCTCAACTATGTCTTATAAAAATACTAAACGGGCGCTACAAATATAATCCGGGGTATTACGCCCCGAGTCTATCCCACAAAGAATTTACGTATCAATCAAGTCATCAGAATACGCAACTTTTACTTAATCAATTCTCCCAAGACTTTTGAATATAAATTGGTGATGTTTTACTATTTCTACTGACAAAAGTAATAAGCTAATGATTAACAAACAATATGATTTAAACAATTATAATAAAGGTCTAAGGTTATGGTTTCCCCCATCGGTGAACTTCCTTCTCGGATTTCACACATACTGACCTCGAGGCAGACCCTCAGGATTTCATTGATGAGATGCATAAGACTCTTTGAGTTATGCGTGCTACGGATACGGAGGCATTAGAGTTGGCCTCCTATCATCTGTAAGGGGTAGCATATCCTATGTGCAATGGATGTTGCCTCGTTAAAAACCTCGTCGGTAAAACCCATTTGGAATAAAATCCGATATGAGGGGAAAAGAGCGCAACACATGCTTTAAAACCTAAGGCCTTCGAGCTGGAGGGGGCTTCGATTCCTTTTAATCGAACACCTACACATAGTTTAAGGTGAAATGTGAAGGAAAGAGGGAGAGGATTGTACCTTAACTGAGGTGGCGTTCAAGCCTCGATATGCTTCAGTTACTCGTTCCGAGGACGCGGCATGGTCCTTTATTCGTTCATCCGAGGATGTAGTTTGTGATTAATACTCGGCTATTTCCTTGTTCTTTGGTCCCTCCGATGTAGAAGGTATCGATGTCGATGTCACATCTTGTACTGCGAACATTTCTTTTGCTGCATAATGCTCTTCGTACACTGTTTTTACTCCATCCTTCGTAGGAAACTTCATCATTTGATGAAGGGTTGATTGCAGCGCCCTCATATTGTCGATCCATGGCCTTCCAAGCAAAGTATTGTATATCATGTCACGTTCGATGACATGAAACTTGGTATCTTGAATTGTACCGGCCACGTTGACTGGGAGGATGATTTCCCCTTTATTGTATCGTTCGCCATGTTGAATCTATTGAGGACTCGAGAGACAGGCGTGATTTGGTCGAGCAATCCGAGTTGCTCTACCACCCTCGACCTAATTATATTAGGCGAGCTACTTGTATCCACGAGCACACGTTTAACTTGAAATTTATTCAAAAGAAAAGAGATTACCAGTGCGTCATTGTCGATGTCCTTTTTGCTGAATGAAAGAGCATCTTCAAGTATGTAGCTATGAGTTCGCTTTTCCCTGGTGATGGATACTTTTGTTCGTTTGAAAATGGGTCCCCGAGGGACGTCGAATCCTCCAATAATCATGTGGATGACGTGTTGTGGTTCTTCTGTTTCATTTTTCCTGTTCGCCTCTCTTTCCCCAAATTGGTTTTTAGATCGGTCGCTGAGGAACTCTCGAAGGTTCCATTTGCTGATCAGTCGGGCTACTCTTCTCAAAGCTGTCTGCAATCCTCGGTCCTATGACCGTGAGTGCCGTGACATTCGCATATGAGGTTAGGGTTCCTTTGCGAAGGATCTGATAGTGTGGGTCTTAGCCATCCGGTATCTTTGATTTTACCTATGGCTGATACGATGTCTGAAACATCCATGTTGAAGTTGTACTCAGATAGCCAGGGTGCCTCTACCGACCCTGTGTGCCTGTCAAACCGTGCATTGTTCACGAGTCCCCGAAGATTCCGGCCTCTAACCATCCTTCAATCACTTCAAGGTATGTTGCGCCTCAAGATATTTCTCCGATTTTCTATATACGGTTGATAAATTTCTTTGTTTGGCCTTGGCTTTCTCTCTGGAAGCCTCGATTCCTTTGCTAAGAGCCTGCTGGGATACACCGAGCCCGAGGGGGCTTCAAATTGGTCATCCTCGACTTTGATCTTTGACTGATACATGTTGTGTACATCCGCCCAAACTACGGCATGATACTCGATTAAGTTTTGCTTCAGCTGCTTTGAAGCTATCGAGCTTCGTTCATTCAAGCCCTGAGCGAAGGCTTGCACTGCCCAATCATCGAAGACCGGTGGTAATTCCATTCATTCCAACTGGAAGCGGGATAGGAACTCCATTAACATCTCATTCTCTCTTTGTTTGATTTTGAAGACGTCAGATTTCCTCGTAGCAACCTCGATGGCACCACCATGCGCCTTTACAAAAGAGTCTGCCATCATGGCAAACGAATTTATCGAGTTCGGGGGCTGGTTATGATACCACATCATGGCCCCTTTGGATAGCGTTTCTCCAAATTTTTTCAATAAGACGGATTCAATCTCGTCATCTTTTAGGTCATTCCCTTTCACACCACAAGTGTAAGCTGTAATGTGATCATTGAGGTCCGAGGCCCCGTTGTACTTCGGGAGATTAGGCATTCTGAATATCTTCGGGATGGGCTTCAGAGCCGCACTTGATGGTAATGGCTTTTGCACGAACTTCTTTGAATCTACACCCTTCAGAATCGGGGGTGCGTCCGGGATCTAATCGACCTTCGAGTTATAGGTATCCACCTTTTTGTTGTTATCTTCTATCTTCTTTTCTCCTAATTCAATCCTCTTTGTGAGGTCCTCGAGCATATTCATAATAGCGAGGTCGGCTGCTGACCCGTTATTGCTCGTCCTTTCTGGTGCCTGTTTGACTCGAGGAGCTGTTTCTAGCGGTGCTGTACTTGGAGTTTTTTTATGGCTTTGTAGCTGAGCAATAGCCACTTGTTGTGCTTGCAACATCTCAAAAATGACATGAAGGCTAACTTCTCTTTCCTTTTGAGCAGGGGCTATCTGTGCTTCATGTTGGTCTCCTTCGCGCACACTTCCGTCTGTATGAGATCTTACATCGACATGTTGAGAATTGCGTGAGCCTTCATCAATGGGGATTTGTATTGGTGCCCCTTCAGGGTTTTGCGGTAGTACACCGGCGCTTGAAGCAGCTACACCGTTCTCTCCATGATCCTCAGGACCGTTGTTTTCATGTGCATTCACTGAGTTAGACATTTTCTGACTTGAAATTGAAGATTCTTGGACAAGTAAAAGCGTAAAGAATAACTTGTGTTTTTAGAAAACCAGCACTAAAACAATTACTATTATTTTTAGCCCCACGGTGGGCGCCAAACTGTTTACCGTGAAAATGGTAATTACAATTATACTTTATTCTATGGTTCTAAAAATATGTGATTTATTTTAATACTAGTTTTTAGGCAATAGATTCTAAATATAAGTAAAAAGTGTGATAATAATAAAGGAAAGTATTGATATGCAGACCGAGCTATTGAGAGACAGGGCCTCGAGGTCGAGCTCGAGCGCTTGACAGAGGGTGATCGATGAAGGATTAACAGCTTAATGAGCCTCCAAGATGAACTCTTTATGATCCACAATAAAAAAATAAGTGAAAAACAATAAATGAAACACAATAAATTGAAGCAATAAATCAATGGAGCAATTGTAGAGAACATTTGAGTTAGAGAGCAGAGAATGTTGTTGCTCTTGTACTATTCTAGCAGACTTGGTCAACTTTAACCATGTGCTTTTTGGGAATTTCCCATTTTTCCATGATGGTCATAGATTTACATCGCCCCGAGGTCGAGCGTGGAGAATCCTCGATATGCTTCCTCGATGTCAAACTTTGAACTGTGCTTCAAGCCCTCTGAAGATGGGCTATGGAATGCCATAATGATCATAAAATCGAGCTCTCCGATTTTATCCGTATACAATGTTTGGAAAGCTTGTTCGACCGGGTTCACTTGGTTGATCCCCGATCACGCTCCCTGAGGTTGGGGCGTGACACAAGCAATCAAAAATTTCTAGCAAGCAATTCCCTGTGTTGGTGCCTCTCCCCCTCGACACAACGTTGCCTTCTTTTGTAATAGCTTTCATTAATGCAATCAAGCTTTCTTTCAGTTTTCATTACTGTTCTATCAATTGTTCTTGACATTGGTTTTCCCATACGGCACTGAAAATCTCGTCTAGCGTATGAAGGGAACCTCATTTGGTGGACATCAACTGCACTGACACCAGTTGCTTAGCCTTACGTCGCCCTTCCAAGGAATCTCAGTAAGGCGTCGCGTAACAGTTGGTATCAAAGCCTAAGCTCGACATCGGACGAGGGAACGCATTGCCATTACAACCATTTCTGACCATTGTGAATCATGGGGACCACATTGCGGCCCTTGAAGAGACGGTTGACATATTACGGCCATGATAAATACGATGCCTGAACTACAAACCAGCCTAGTGCAAAGGTTGGACGACCTGGACCGCAGAATGCTCCAGGCCAAAGTTGACATAGAAAACATCAATCGCGACTCTGAAGGAGACCGCAAAATAGCAGCCACTGAGGCAGCCAAAATTTTTGGTAAATTTGAGGGCTTCCAACAGGAGCGTGCCGAGGATTTAGCCTACAGGGCACAAGAGGCAGACAGGGTGACTGCCATGCAGCAAACTATAGACAACTTGACAGGCCAGCTCAATATTGTCAATGCTGCTCTACAAGGCTTGCTTCGAGGAGGTGGAAACCAAATCGGGGGTGATGGGAACCTCGCCCCTGCAGCAAAAAAACTGAAAATTTTTAGCCAAAGCCATACAGTGGAGCTCGGAATGCTAAAGAAGTGGAAAATTTCATCTTCGACATCGAGCAGTACTTTGATGCTGTGGGAGGCCTAGAAGAAGCCAAGAAGGTAGCAATTGCTACCATGTATCTTCAGGGTAATGCTAAACTCTGGTGGCGAGTGAAGTACGAGCCATCAGGGCCAGTGAAGATGCTCTGGAAACATGGGCAGAACTCAAGGCAGCCATACACCAACAGTTATTCCCCGAAAATGTTGAGTACAATGCAAGGAGAAAATTACGGGAGCTCCGCCAGACCAAATCAGTGCGGGATTACGTGCGAGAATTCTCTGCGCTCATGCTGAACATCCATGACATAGGGGACAAGGACAAGCTCTTCACATTCCTGGAAGGGTTGAAACCTTATTCCCCTATGGAGCTGCAAAGATAAAGTGTAGATACTCTACCCAAGGCGATCCAAGCAGCGGAATGCCTTGGGACTATCAAGTGGAAACTCGGAAGGATAGGCCTCAATCGTTTGTCCGAGTGGGATACAAAGGAGACCAATCTAACAATGGTGGCCCTAACAGAAGTGGGGGAGACCGGGTGCCACCAAATCTAAGACTCCTTCCTCAAGCAGCAACAGTGCTACCTCAAACAACAATGGTCGGTGGAGAAAGCCCCCTTCAGGATGCGGTCATGGTGGTGGGACACATTGGAATAATGAATGCCCACATGCACAGATGAACGCCCATCAAGCTTTCGATGATGGGACGGATGACGAAGCAGATGATGCGGAGTAGACCGAACCGGTAGGTTCCTTCAATGCAATTGTTGGTTCTATTTTAGAAGCATTAGCGGGAACTAGTGCGGGTATCCATAAGAAGAAGGACCCCTGCCCAATAACCAAGAAAAGGAAAAAGAAGACGAATGAGAGGACTCCTCTTAAACGAGAGAGGACCTTGATGTTCGTTGAACTGAAGGTTAATGGCAAGCCCATTCGAGTGATGATAGATACAGGTGTTACCCACAACTACTTGGCCTCAACTCAGGTGGAGTGTCTTGATATAGTTGTAGGAAAGGGAAGAGGTCATGTCAAGGCTATCAACTCACCTCCTCAGCCAGTAGGTGGAATAGCCAAAGAAGTACCAGTGAAGTGGGTCCTTATGAAGGAAAATTCAACTTGCACATGGTGATCATAGATGACTTCGAGTTGATAGTTAGGGTGGAATTCTTGAGGTAAACCAATGTCATGCCCGTACCATATGCAGACATGCTTCTGATGATGGGAGAAAATGGGGCCAAGCCCTGCATTATCCCATGCATGCCCATGAAGATGGCCGCTGAGAACATCTCGGCCTTGCAGCTGCAGAAGGGAGTCAAAAGACATGAACATACGTTCTTGGCTACCCTATGCATTGAAGAGGTAGAACGTTCATTGGATCCCACTCCTACACCTGTAAAGGAGCTACTACTAGAGTTTGAAGACGTCATGCCACATGAGATGCCAAAGCGACTCCCGCCTAGGCGCACTGTGGACCATGAGATTGAGTTGGTGGCGGGTACGAAGCCACCTGCCCCGGCGCCTTATAGAATGTCACAACCCAAACTCACCGAGCTTCGAAGACAGTTGACGGAGATGCTAGACAAGGGATCATTGTACCCTCCAAGTCCCCATAAGGGTCCCTTATGCTATTCCAAAAGAAACATGATGGTAGTCTACGACTCTGTGTGCATTATCGGGCTCTAAACAAAATAACTGTGAAGAACAAGTAGCCTATTCCCCTCATGGAAGACTTGTTCGATAGATTGGGGGTGCGACAATGTTCACGAAAATTGACCTGAAGACATGGTATTGTCAAGTTCGAATTGCTGAGGGTGATGAACACAAGACGACCTGTGTGACAAGATATGGGTCGCTCGACTTCTTGGTTATGCCATTCGGCCTGACCAACGCTCAAGCCAAATTTTGCACCCTGATGAACCAGGTCTTCTGAGAGTACATTAGCGAATTTGTGGTGGTCTATTTTGATGACATTATGGTTTACATCCAAACCCCGGAAGAACACCTAGATCACTTGCGGAAGGTCTTAGCCCAGTTGCGGGATCATAAATTATACGCAAAGTTATCCAAGTTCTTCTTTTCTCAAAAACAGATCGACTTCCTCAGACATGTTATTGAGGAAGGGCGTATCAAGATGGACCAGCAAAAGATCCAAGCTATCACAGATTGGCTGCCACCTAAGAATATCCACGCCTTGAGAGCGTTCCTTGGCCTATGCAATATCTATTGGCGATTTGTGAAGAATTACTCCCTTATCGCAATGCCATTGACAGAACTCCTCAAAAAGGAGGCCTTGGTATTGGGGACCCAGGCGAGCGGAGGCCTTCAATGCATTAAAAGAAGCTATGTCTAGAAGCCCCGTCTTGGCATTCCCTAATTTGTCCAAGCCATTCGAGGTACAAATGGATGGTTCTGATTATGCTTTTGGCAGAGTCTTACTACAAGACAAGCATCTCGTAGCATGCAAGATCCGGAAGCTGAAGGATGAAGAACGGTGTTATGTCGCCCACGAGAAAGAATCATTGGTTGTCAGTCATTGCTTACACCTTTGGAGGAATTATCTACTGGATCCCCGTTCGTGGTTAATATAGACAACACAGTTGTTAGTCATTTCATGACCCAACCAAAGCTGAATGGCCGACAGGCCTGGTGGCAGGAACTCCTGGTAGAATTTCACTTCAACCTGGAGTACAGAAGTGGGAACACTAATCATGTTGCTTATGCGCTCAGTCGAAGAGCTGACCTAGCATCAGTATGCCTACTCGCCACCCTAAGGGGGAGCGAAGTAGCTACCACCATAAAAGACCAGATACAGGATCTACTCATCAAGGATGTTGCTGCACAGTATTTGGTTGATCTAGTAGGACAGGGCAAAACTCACTAGTTCTACATGGAGGATAGTTTCCTGAAGGTAAAAGGGAACCGAATTTATGTTCCTAAAGGAGGATATCTAAGAAGGAATCTTCTGGCGGAATGTCACGACACTCTGTGGGTCGGCCATCCCGGCGAAGAACGCACCATGGCATTACTTCGTCGTGCCTATTATTGGCCTCAAATGGCCGCTGACGTTGCTCAGTATGTGAGGACTTGTCTAGTATGCCAGAAGGACAAGTCTGACAGCTTCACACAAGCGGGACTCTTGGAACCACTAGTTGTCCCAAAAAGACCTTGGGAAAGCGTGTCTCTGGATTTCATCACCGGATGGACCAAGGTCGGAGATCTCACAACTATCTTGGTTGTGGTAGATCGATTTTCCAAGTATGCCACCTTTATTCAGCACCACAATATATATCAGCAGAAGATACAGCTCAACTCTTCTTCTCTCATATCGTCAAATATTGGAGCCTACCCAAAGACATCGTTAGTGACTGCGATTCACGCTTCACTAGCAACTTTTGGACCCAACTAGTTAAGTGCTTCAGGTCAAAATTGATTCATAGCTCAAGTTTTCATCCGTAATTCGATGGCCAGACAGATCGGTTCAATGGTATGTTAGAGGAATATCTCCGCCACTTTGTTATCGGATCGCAGAAGAATTGGGTGAAGTTTCTGGATGCTGCTCAACTGTGTTTCAATTCACAAAAGAGCTCTAGTACAAACAAATGCGCTTTTGAAATTGTTACGGGCAGCAACCGCTACTCCCACACACTGTGAATGCACCACACATGTCGAAATCTCCTCGAGCTGCTAGCTTCTCGAAAGAATGGAAGCAAAATTTAGAGATAGTGTGGAGTTATCTGGTCAAAGCCCAAAAGCAGATGAAGAGGCATGCTGATCAAAATCGTCGCTTTGTTGAATACCAAGTAGGAGACATAGTGATGGTCAAAATTCCAAAGTTGTACTTATTTGCAGGGGTCCATGACCCTCGCCTATTGCAAAAATACATTGGACCCTTGTCCATTGAAAGGCACATTGAGAAAGTTGCATACCGGGTGTATACCCCAGCTTGGTGGAGAATCCATCCCATCGTCTATCTCAGCCTTCTAAAACCTTTTCGGGAAGACACTGAGGATCCTACACGGAGCCAACTCACAATACCTAGTATTCAAGGCCCCAATTCAACCGGGAAAGGGCGTCCTGAAGCCATACTTGATTATCGGGTGCTTCACGCCTCAAGGAAGGATCACCAAGAGTTTTTTGTAAAATGGTAGGGTTGTGATGTAGAGGAGAATGCTTGGGCGAGAGGAACAAACCTCAAAGACTACAAGAGCCTAATTGAAGATTATCTTGCAAGTAAGGCGTCGAGGACGTCGCCAACTCAGGTAAGGGAGAATTTCATGGTCGGCTTTCCAGCCATGCCCCATAACCCCTTGGACGTGCCCCGTGGTGTCCTGGCAAGCCTCCCAATGCCTAGCGCCATGGATGGCCCCGTTGTCTTGGTCGTGCCAAGTGACAAGCGCGCATGTGCCTCTTTCTCCCCACCGATATCCCTCGCCAGCCGCAGGCAGCTGCCAACAGCGTCGCGCGTGCAGACAACTCCGCGCGCGCAGACAACATCGCGCGTGCAGATTGTGATGCCTAAGACAAAGTTGCTGACAACGGACATTTTTCTACCTTGTAGGAAACTAAGTCCTTTTCATTGTAAATATAGAGTAGTTTTATTCCATGTATTTCCATTATGATTCTCTAGCTTATTTAGGTCAAGTCTTGTAACTTTGATTTTTTTAAGCATTATTAGGGGGATCAAGAAATCAAAAACTTTCTAGCAAGCAATTCTCTGTACTGGTGTCTCTCCCCCCGACACCGCGTTTCCTTCTTTTGTAATAGCTTTTATTAATGCAATCAAGATTTCTTTTAATTTTCATTATTGTTCTGCCAATTGTTCTTGACATTGGTTTTCCCGTATGGTACTGACAATCTCATCTAGCATACGGAGGGGACCTCAGTTGGCGGACATCAACTGCACTGACATCAGTTGCTTAGTCTTACTTCGCCCTTCCAAGGAATCTCAGGAAGGCGCCTCGTAACAGTACATATGGAATAGTACTAGTAAATAAAGCAAGATGCCCTCTTTCAAAGTAGAATGCCAGTATAAGAAAGGAAAACCATAGGAGCATCAAGAAATAATCATTGATAGCCACATGCCAATACCACCGTATATTTTAAAATACAGAAATCATATATATTTTTGGTTGGGAGATAATTAGCACCGATATACCACCGTGTTTTTAGCATAGATTCTGATCACGCCGGATCGACTAGGCCATCTCTTCATGAACAATGTGTATTGACAAGTGATGCGAAAAATAAAGGTGTTACCAAGAGTGGGAATCACCATGCGTACAACATGGCGTCCGATCAACACCCGACCTGCTAGGTCGTCTCCCCATATATCCGTATAAGTCGACATCGAATCCAGGGCTACCAACAATCTTATCCCAATCAATGGGAATAATCACAACACATAAAAATCATCCCAAATAAGGGGAATAATCAAAATCGAATCCTACACTGGCACGTGTAGTTTCGGGTATGGGCCGTTATAACCTACCCTTCCTCGGTTCGCTAATGATACTCCCAGTGACATTTTGTTTTGCAAATAAGGGAAACAGAAGTACAAATACATTCAGATAATAACCTTTCACACCATATATATCTTTATTAGTACCTTCAACCATTCACAACATCATTATTTCCTTGGTTTTCTTGGCCATACGTATGATTCTTCATTCATGGCATGTTGGCATATTTCATATTCCACACTTTTATTTGATTACTTCCAAGGATCATCATCATAAACATCAACATATAGAATTTTCTAGAAATCACAACTTTAGGTTCATTAGTAATGAAGGCTTTAAACACAATTGATTCCTTTCCAAAGAATGGAGCAAAATGACTAGCAATTGAAGCACGAGTTAAATTCATAAATTAGTGATACGCCACTTATTCTTGAAATACTTTTCCCCCAAAAAGGCAATACACAATTTCAACTCATGAGTATGTAAGAACTCAAATCACATGGGAAATATTTATAAAGGGGAGCATGGTGATTTACAATTGAAACACGACTTCAAACCAAATGCACTAGTTACAACAACCATGGCCACATTTTATATCTCACTCTCACTTCTTTCACTTCCAAACATATTCATAGGTTATCAACAATTAAGGCATTTGGAATCAAGACCTCAAATTTTTATATGAGCAATATGAGTCTTAAGAACGTTGAGTTTTCTTTCCAAATTAAGCTTAATAAGCTTTCATTTGAGACACTAATTGAAGTCATAACATCTTTTTACATAAACCATATTTGAACACATTCTCGAAGAGGTCATAATAGGATAGGACCAATTGGAACACATTTTGAGTATATGTATACTTCAACATAACACTTACTTGAGATAATCGAATTTATTAGGATCAAATCGAAACATGGGAATTAGGAACTTGGGCCAACCACACTTGAACTTACCGGAACATCATGGAATTCGATTCTAAGAGAGAAGTTTAGGCAACATACCTTTCTTGAGATTTCCTTAAGTTACTACAACGTTCTAACACCTCTAGCAATATCAATCTATAAGAAGATAACGAAAATTGGATAATAATTAGAAGGATTCTCATGGTGTAACTCTCATAGGAATTTTGTCAAACACCTATTATGAAAAATTGACTACAAAGCTCTACAATGGTAATTCCCTTAACCAACTTCAACAAGAAACTACCCGATATAGTTCAACTATGCCACATACTACCTCCTATTGGTAGATTTTAAAGCGGACTCCACATTCATTAGATAGAGAAGATCACCAAGATTTCGCGATCCACTGCCGAATTTATTCCAATTCCACTAATGCATGTACTATCTCCAACCCTACAGCATACTTAAACCCATAATCTCTTGCATGAAATCTTAGGAGAACAGTGGAATCCTCCTTCGAAATGGACCGCAGAATCCCCCTTCGAAATTCTTCATGCCAAATCTGCGATGAATGTGCGAACTGCGAAACATGTATGCAGTCGTATAATGGACTACAAAATAACATTCAAAAATTCAACTATTTTTTGCTCAAACCTGCGATGGATATGCAGCCCGCAGAATGGCTCTGCCTTCGCGAACTTGATCGTAGAATCGCCTTCTTCTGAAAAAACTTCCACCAACTCTTCAGTGCATTCTTCAACCCAAAAATTCTGTATCGCGACGAGATTAACTACTACCTCCGTACACATTAGTCTACCTCGGCACCACAAAACCTTATATGCCTTGGTTAAATTTATATGGGGCCTTACAATATCAACGACAATGAATATAAATTCCCACACGGAAGATGTTTCAACAATAACAATTTTGCCGGAACATGATAACGGCCTTCAAAACCACATCACCAACAATCCAACAATGAAATAATGTATAACCATGATATTAAAGTAGAATGACTAACAATGGAATAGATAACGTATAAAAATGGCTTCAAATAGTGGAATAAAGAGATAACATGAACAATAACTTCAAGTAATGATAATCAATAATGAAGGGGATAACACAAAAAACTTCAAATAATGATAATTAACAATGAAGAGATATCATGTAACAATAAAAGATTCATCAAGTTTAATTAAGGCATGAGAACAATTTATCAAGTAGGATGCAAAATAAGTTTTAAACAAGTCGATTAGGGCATGTACACATAGACTAACACAAAAAAGAACAGATTAACTAAGAGAATTAGAACATGATATGGAATTTCAAATAACGCATGGAAAATAGTCGAAGTAGCCTAAACCGACCAAATACCACGTACAACTCGTGTACCTAATAACCACCTTGAGTACACGGCTTTCACATTGCACCAATGAATTAATCAATACTTGTAACAACCCTACCGATCATTTTTCTTTCTAGATCCCCGTTCCCCTAATTAAGACTCTTGATATGTTCCTTAACTATTTTATGACTTGCGGGGGTGGTTAGTCCGGGTTTGGAAGGATTCGGATTGAAATCAGATACCTAGTTCCTTAATAATGGCTTAAAATGGATAAGTTTGACTTGGGTCAACTTTTTTAGTAAACGACCTCGGAACTAGGATTTGGCAGTCCTAATAGTTGTGTATGATGATTCTGGACATGGGTGTAAGGCCCCGTAAAATTTTACCTAAGTACCCTAAATTTTGTGATGCCGAGATAGGCTTATGTGTTAATGCGGTTTGGAAAGAAAGGGAAATCAAGTCTGAGGTATGTCGGGCCATACAAAATCATTTAGAGGATTGGTCAGGTGGCGTTCAAGCTTGAGCTACCACCCGAGATGTCATTAGTACACCCGGTATTCTATGTGTCCATGTTGAAGAAGTTAGTTGGAGATCCGTCAACTATTGTGCCATTTGAGACCATTGAGGTTAATGAAGAACTGACATATGAATAAATTCTGGTTACCATTCTTGATAGACAAGTCTAAAAGTTGAGGAATAAAGAAATTGCCTCTGTGAAAGTGTTATGGAGAAACCAGCAGGTTGAAGAGGCTACTTGGGAGGCCGAGGAAGAGATGAAGAAGAAGTACCCTTACTTGTTTGAATAGTTGTGTAATCCTTTTTATGAACTTGTTACCTATGAATTTTGTACCACTTGATTAGTTAATGCAAAGGTGTTCCTTTTGATTATATATTGCTTATGGGTCCACGGTTGGTGTTGTTTTGGTGTTATGTTATGTCATCGGGTCATGAATATGTTGTTAGGATGTGTTTCTGGGGTACTCTAACAGGTGGATAGGCCCAGTTACAAAGGAAACTCTAGCAAAAAAATTTGAAATTTAGGAAGTTAGTCAAGTTTAGGGCTGCTGGTGGGTGGTATGAAAAACTGAGTTGCATAAGATGCTAATAGTAAACCTTGATGCTCATTCGAGGATGAATGATCTTAAGTGGGGGAGGCTGTAAGGCCCCGAAAAATTTTACCTATAAACCCGAAATTTTGTGGTTTCGAGATAGGCTTATGTGTTAAAAATAGTAGAAATTCTTCGCGGCTCGCAAGCTTGACGCGGTTCGGACTGTTGGATTGAACATTGCACTAAGGAGTTAAAGGAAAACGTTTTGTAGAAGTGGGCATTTCTGTGGCTCATTATGCGGCCGCATATCCACTCTGCGAGTTGCAAAATGGCCGCAGAGTGAAGAAGCTTTTTCAGCCAACTTTAAGGTCAATTTCGCGGCCAATTATGCGACCGCATAACCTTTTCTCGGGCTGCACTTTGGTCGCATAATCATCCTTATATTACTGCAGAGGGAGGTTCTCCAGCGCATTATGCGACTGCAGAACAGGTCTGCGGCCGCATAATGGCCACAGAGTGAAGCAGGTCGGCCCGATTCCGGGGGCCATCTTTCGCGGTGATTTTGCGGACCGCTGAATTATTATGTTGTCGCATATACGACCGCAGATCCTGTCCCGAGGCTTCATTTTTGGGGTTTTTAAACCCGACCCTATTTCGTTAAAACACATACCATACACCATTTTTTTAGCTTATTCTTGATATGTTCAGCGTGAGAGAGAGAGTTCTACTATTATTAACCTTTACGACTAGTTGGCATCATAGAAATCCTGGTTTTTAGGAAACAGTTTATGGGGCCTTACATCCTCCCCCACTTAGCATCATTCATCCTCGAATGAGGGTCAAGGTCTGCTATTAGCAACTTATGCAACTTGGTTTTCATATCACACACCAGCAGCCCCAAGTTTGGCTAACTCCCTAAATTTCAAAAAAAAAATTGCTAGAGTTTCCTTTGTAACTAGGCCTATCCACCTGTCAAAGAGCCCCAGAAACACACCTTACATGTATATGCACAACCTAACGATGTATCAAAACTCATAACAATACCAACGGTGGCCTCATAAGAAACATATAATCAAAATAAATACCTTCACATTAACTTAACAAGTGATACACAAATTTACAGGAAGCAACTTCATAGAAACTATTACATGGCTATTCAAACAAATGGGGGTACTTCTTTTTCATTTCTTCCTCGGCTTCCCAAGTAGCCTCTTCAACCTGCTGGTTTCCCCATAATACTTTCACGGAGGCAATCTCTTTATTTCTCAACTTTCGGACTTGCCTATCAAGAAAGGCAACTGCAATTTCTTCATATGACAGTTCTTCATTTGCTTTAACAGTCTCAACTGGCACGATAAGCGATGGATCTCCATCTACTTTCTTCAACATAGACACATGAAATACCGTGTGCACTAATGACATCTTAGGTGGTAGCTCAAGCTTGTACGCCACCTGAACAATCCTTTGAATGATTCTGTACGGCCCGAGATACCTCAGAATTAATTTCCCTTTCTTTCCAAACCGTATTATACCCTTCATGGGGGAAACCTTCAAGAATACCCAATTATCTTCTATGAACTCCAAGTCTCTGCGAAGGATATCCTAATAGGATTTTTGATGACTCTAAGCAGTTTTCAACCACTCTTTGTGATCATAACCTTTTCATGGCCTGATGTACGAGGTCTGGCCCTATCAACTCGGCTTCCCTAATCTCGAACCACCTAATGGGAGATCTACATCTCCTACCATACAATGCCTCAAATGGTTCCATCTGATTACTAGCATGGAAGCTATTGTTATAAGCAAATTCTACGAGTGGCAAATGATCATCCTAGCTACCTTTGAAGTCATGAACACAAGCACGCAGCATGTCCTCAAGCGTTTGAATAGTCCGCTCTGCTTGTCCTCAGTATGTGGATGGAAGGTTGTGCTAAGATTTACCTAATTGCCCAAACATTGCTGAAAGTTTTTCCAAAAATTGGTCGTGAACTGAGCCCCTCGATCGGATATGATGGAAACTGGAGTTCCATGAAGTCTGACTATTTCCTTGATATATAACTGAACATACTCTTCCGCTGTGTCGGTAGATTTAACTGGCAAGAAGTGTGTTTATTTCGTGAGTCGGTCCACAATCACTAAAATTGAGTCAAACTTGCGCGGAGTGTGCGGTAGTCCTACCACAAAGTCCATATTAATCATTTCACTTCCACATTGAAATTTCTATATTCTGTGTTGTTTACCTTGCAAATGGCTATTACAATTATACTTGATTATGTGGTTCTAAGAATATGTGATCTATTTTAATACTGGTTGTTTAGGCAGTAGATACTGAGTGTGAAGCGAGAAACATGAAATAAGGGCGAAAATAACTAGATTATGCAAACCAGGTGTCGAAGAGGCCAATCTCGAGGGTGGGCGAGTAGGCCTCGAGGTCGAGCTTGAGAAGCTTGATTAGGGGCTATCGACAACAATGAAATAGTGTTGGAGGCCTTAAGAATGGCATATTTATGATCAATAACAAGTAATGAATGGAGAATAATTCAAGAACACAATAAATGAGAAACAATGATTTAATGAAGCAAATGTAGAGAGTGTTTCTATTAGAGAGCAGAGGATGTTCTTGTTATTGTATTGAATATCATATATGTTACAAAGTGACAAGGGTCCCTTTTATATATGAGGGGAAATCCCAACATAGTACATGTGTAATTAATGTAAAGAGTTATGGCTAGTACAACCATTTAATGCCACGGTACGGGCATGTACTATCTTGTGTACTTTGTCACCTTTAACCACGTGCCCCTTGTGGATTTCCCACCTTTTCATTTCGACCCTTGATTTGTACTGCCTCGAGGTTGAGGACCCTCGATGTGCCCCTCAATGCCGAGCTCGGGCCTTCGAACCTTCATTTTCATCGAAGTGGCCGTGAAATCAGGCTCTGCGATTTTAGCTGTATACAGATAGTCCCTGCATTTCTTAGAATGAAGAGATAAGAAATGTTTTTAACACTTTGCCCCTTCGACACTCCTACTATGACGTCAGTCCCTTCAGAGCATTAAATGATGTGACACGAAAATCTGTGCATAGGTCGCTGTCAACATAATTCTCGAGAAGCCCATGAACCGTCACATGTTCGACTTTCCCGCTTCAAGCTTGCCCAACGGGCCCCTATAAATACTACAATCACTTGCCTTTTCATATTTTTGCACCTTCATCTTCAAACCTTCATATTTCAACTAAATGTTCTTTCTTCTTATCTTCTGCCTGCTCACGTTTTTCCCATCTTCTCACTTCAAAACTCGATAGTTACCATGGCAAAGACTTCCAAAATGGTTCCACAAAAGGAGGGGGCTACTTCTACATCACGGCCGTCTAATGGAAAATCAAAAACCCCTCCTACCATCGAACAATGCATTCCTGGCCCTTTCGACACCATTTCTGACTTTATAATAGAAAAACCCCCTTCTACACCGGGCCGATGTGAGCCCATGTCCCGATATATAAGTGTAATATCGGATATTGAGAAGGTGAAACTTGACTTCCACTGGGGGAGGCAGCCCGAGTAGAGATCCCTACGGCCAACGAAAGCATAGTCACGCACAAGGCTGGCTTTCTCAGTGTATATACATAACCCTTCACCTTAGGCCCCGTCGATTCTTCTTCTCCACCGGTTGACCCGGTGATTTTTAATCTTTTCAACCAATACCGAGCGACACTCGGTCAGATCTATCTTTCTTTTTGTAGGATTGTATATATCTTTCGTCGTATTACCAACATGGTCGAGGGGATGACCTTCACCCTTGACCATTTATCAGATTATATAGCCCTCGATTCTTCCGTGGGGGCCTTATTAAATTACGTCGTCGATCCACCAAAGCTTTCCTGCATACATTGACGAGGATAGAGATCGGGGATTGATGAGCCAATTCGTTAGAATTAGAACCTCGGACATCATCCTTGTTGACAGAATGCCATTCCTGGAGGAGTGGAATATGAAATGTAAGTACCTTTGAATCGAGCATGCTTTCGTTGTCTCTTTCTCTTTTGACTGATTTTCTTTTAATTGTGCAGCCACTGTTTGGTTTCCCGGTGCAGTTCAGGACCTTACGGGGTGGATCAAATGTTTAGACTCTGCTTTCCCATACAACAAACGTGTATGGAGTGAGCTGGCCAAAACATAATGGCACGCCAAGAACCATGGTACATTCTTGTTGCTACTGCGTTTACATTATTTGTGAGAATTTTTGATGATGATGCTTTTGACATAATATACTTGTGCAGGCCTTGGTGAAGGCGTGTTGATGAGGCTGCCCGCACCTAGTGAGGAAGAGGCCCAGAAGGCCACCAAAGATAAGAAAAGGAAGAAAGAGGCCTCGGCGTGGTCCCCAAAATAAAAAAGGCCAAAAACTCGAAGGCCTAAGACCGATTCCACGGTCTTGTCTTCGACGGCTGCTGAGAGCCTGTGGGCCGACAAAGAGAGCGACGATGTCTGCCCTTTGGTACAAAGGGAAAAGTGAAGCGCTGAGGCTTCGAGGGCCGTTGAGCAGTCGCCTGCTCAACTTGAGGCGGCCGATGCGGACCCACTATTTGCAGAGGAGACCCTCAGGAGGGTTTAGGCGCAGTCCCCGATACATCATCAGACATGGCACAGTCCGTGTTGAGGAGCTCGGGGGGTTTGCTACTAGAGCTTTCCGAGGTAGGTAAGAAGCCTCGATGGAGTCCGACATCGCTGGTGGACTTTATTCGGGCCCATCATTCTCTCCGAAGGAGATACGGGATGCACAAGTTAGGGGTGTTCCTGGTCCAGAGACCTCTCGTGAAGAGGATGACGCATTCAGAGACTACTTCGAGGGGGTAGACAAGGAGACCGATGTTGATTCCCTAGTTTCCCTCGAGGAAGCTGAGAGGCTCCAAAAGAAAGTGACATTTGATAATAATATACTTATTCTCTGATCTTCTATTCTCGTTTTCTGATTTCCCTTCTCTGTATTACAGGTCAAGAAGCTATATGACCATGCCTTCTCCAAGTTGCAAGATGAGTTGACTCATCGTGGAGAGGAGCTTGAGAAGCTTGTGGCAGAGTCGGTTGAGATCGATGTTTTGTGCACTCGAAGGGAGGAGGAACTGACCGACCTTCGGGCAAGCTTGGAGAGAGCACTTTGGGAGAGGGCCGATTTCTCCGAGCAGGTACGTTAGTACCCACATTCTCACCTTTTAGTTGTAATGCTTGGTGTTGGTTGACTTACTTTCTGCTTCTCAGATTACGCAGAAGGACGCCCTGGTGGAGCGGCTTCGAGAGGAGGTTGCGGCCAAAGACGCCGAAGTCATGGAGCTAGCTCGGCCTTCTCATATATCTCCCTTGCCCAGTCATTTGCAACATCGACATCCCTCTTGTACGAGAAGAACTGGCCTCGGCCTTGGCCGCAGATAGTGCAACAACCTCCTCCTAAGCACCTTGGATAAGATCTTGGGCCAAGTATAGCTTCCCCCGAAACATCTCCCTCTCCGAGGCTGAGGCATCATTCAGCCGAGCCAGCTCCATGACTTCGGCGTCCTTGTCCGCAACCTCCTCTCGAAGCCGCTCTACCAGGGCGTCCTTCTGCGTATCTAAGAAGCAGAAAGTAAGTCAACCAACACCAAGCGTTACAACTAAAAGGTGAGAATATGGTTACTAACGTACCTGCTCGGAGAAATCGGCCCTCTCCCAAAGTGCTCTCTCCAAGCTTTCCCGGAGGTCGGTCAGTTCGTCCTCCCTTCGAGCGCATAAAGCCTCGAGCTCGACCGACTCCGCCATAAGCTTCTCAAGCTCCTCTCCACGATGAGTCAACTCATCTTGCAACTTGGAGAAGGCCTGGTCATATAGCTTCTTGACCTGCAACACAGAGAAGGGAAATCAGAAAATGAGAATAGAAGATCAGAGAATAAGTATATTATTCTCAAACGTCACTTGATTTTGGAGCCTCTCGGATTCCTTGAGGGAATTTGGGGAATCAACACCGGTCTCCTCGTCTACCCCCTCGAAGTAGTCTCTAAATGCGTCATCCTCTCCACAAGAGGTCTCTGGACCGGTAACACCCATAACTTGAGCGTCCCGTATCTCCCTTGGAGAGAATGACGGGTCCAAATGAAGTCCACCAGCGATGTCGGCCTCCATCGAGGCTTCTTCCCTACCTCGAAAAGCTCCAGTAGCGAGCCCCCTGATATCCTCAACAAGGACTATGCCATGTCCGATGAGCATATCGGGGACTATGCCCAAACCCTCCTGAAGGTCTCCTCTACAAACGGCGGGTCCGCGTCGGCCGCCTCAAGCTCAATAGGTGACCGCTCAACAGCCCTCGAAGCCTCAGCGCTTCACTTTTCCCTTTGTAGAAAAGGGCAAGCATCGTCGCTCTCCTCCTCGTCCCGCTGGCTCTTAGCGGCCGTTGAAGACAAGACCGTGGCATCAGTCTTAGGCCTCCGAGTTTTTGGCATTTTTAATTTTGGGGACCCCGTCGGGGCCTCTTTCTTCCTTTTCTTATCTTTGGTGGCCTTCGGGGCCTCTTTCTCACCAGGTGGGGGCGGCCTCATCAACACGCCTTCACCAAGGCCTGCACAAGTATATTATGTCAAAAAGCATCATCATCAAAAATTCTCACAAAGAATGTAAAAGCAGTAGCAACAAGAACGTACCATTATTCTTGGCCTTCCATTGTGTTTTGGCCAGCTTATGCCATGCGCGGTTGTTGTATGGGAAATCGGAGTCTAAACATTTGATCCATCCCGGAAGGTCCTGAACTGCACTGGGAAACCAAAAAGTGGCTGCACAATTAAAGAAAATCAGTCGAAAGAGAAAGAGACAGCAAAAGCATGCTCGATTCAAAGGTACTTACGTTTCATATTCCACTCCTCCAGGAATGGCATTCTGTCAACAGGGATGATGTCCGAGGTTCTGATTCTGACGAATCGGCTCATCCATCCCCAATCTCTATCCTCGTCAATGCAGGCGAGGAAAGCCTTGAAGGGGTCAAGTTTCACCCTCTCAATATTCGATATTACACTTATATATTGGGACATGGGCTCACATCGGCCCGGTGTAGAAGGGAGTTTTTCTATTGTAAAATCAAAAATGGTGTCGAAAGGGCTAGGAATGTATTGTTAGATGGTAGGAGGGGTTTTTGATTTGCCCTTAGATGGGCGTGATGTAGAAGCAGCCCCCTCCTTTTATGGAACCGTTTTGGAAGTCTTTGCCATGGTAACTATCGAGTTTTGAAGTGAGAAAATGGGAAAAATGTGAGCAGGCAGAAGATAAGAAGAGAGAACACTTAGTTGAAATCTGAAGGTTTGAAGAAGAAGGTGCAAAACTATGAAAATGCAAGTGATTGTAGTATTTATAGTGGCTCATTGGGCAAGCTTGAAGCGGGAAAGTCGAACCTGCACGGTTCATGGGCTTCTAGCTGAAGCTGACTCAGGCAGGTGCCTATGCTCGTTCACAAGACAAGAGGCAAGCCCTCGAGGAAGTGAGCACCAAAGGTGTCGACTTTCTTCCGAGATCGAAGAGGCCAGGGCCCTGGAGAAGGAATTGACAATGCGGAGTACATCGGACAAGGGCTCTGAAAGCGGGTCGAACTACGGCGGAGGCGTAGGGTAGTTTTTCCTCCTTTTTGCTATTTCCTTTCTTTTGTATATGGGACCCTTCAGGGGATCTTTTGTAAAGAACACTTTTGTAAATACATTTTTTGGAAATAGAACATCTTTTGTCATATTTTGCATACACTTAGTTCCGTAACCTTTTCCCCATAATATGACTTTTATGCTTCAATTTTTCGCTTCCTCGGGACTCGTACTTGCAATATGAGATCCCCTCGAGACCGGCACCTTCTCGAGGCTAGGTCGGCATGCGATCTTTGATTTCTCAAACCCCCTATGACGGTATCATTCATGTGACGTGATCATGAAGTGACCGAGGTGGCCCCACCAATACACTTCCCCAAATGCTATGACGACTTGTCAGAAATCGAATGGTCTTTAAGGCAGTTGGTTGGCCACCTTCCATTCTGTAAATATTCTTGCTTCTCCTTCATTCTAACTTTTGCACATTTGCAAAAACCTCAGCTTTTCTTTCAATTTTCTCACTCCTTACCATCTTTGCGAAAACGGGTTTCGCTCATTCCCTTTTACCTCTGCTTCAATTAGTTATGGCTATCGTGCCCGAATCTATTCACCAAGAGGAGGGACATTCTTCCTCTGCCCCTAGCTTGGCCGGTGGTACACCGTCGGCGTACGGCGAGCTGACCTCGTACTACTTTGCTCTGAAAAAGGACTTTGCAGTAGAGAAACCCTATAATGCCCCGGGCCATCGAGAGCATGTCTCGAGGTTCGTTCGATCAATAGAAGAAAACCACCTCGAGGTTGTAAGGAGAGACTGTGGCTGGGGGGGAAATGTGGTACTGCAGACACCCTCTCAAGAAAAAAACGTCATGACTTATGTAGAGGGATTCTTGACCGTGTACACGCACCCGTTTACATTAGTCCCCCTCGACCGACTTGTGCTCGAGTTCTGTAAAAGGAACCGAGTCACCCTAGCACAAATTCATCCATCCTTTTGGCGGATAGTGCTGATGATGAGGTATTTCACTAAAAAGGCTGAGCTTGAATACCCTCAGCCACCTCATCAGGTTATATCAGCCTCAGCATTGTCGAGGCTTGATTGTGCTACAACGTCGGTCCACTAGGCATTTTATTTCTAGCGATGAGGACGAACGAAACAGGGGATGGATGTGTCGGTTTATTCGGGTGAGGACCATCGACATCATTCCAGCGGAGTTCCTGCCTTTTCCCGAAAAATGGAACTTCAAACGTAAGCACCATGTCGTGCCTTAGTGTATTTTGTTCTTATCAACTTATAAGAGTGTTTCTTTTTTTTCTTTTTTAGAGGTCCCGTGGATGCCCGGGGAGGTCCCCGATCTTGAGGACTGGACTCGAAAGTTGGCAGCTTCCTCGACATAGATGAGCGCAAGTGGCGTGATCTCTCGAAGGGCAGATGGGAAGCAAAGCACCACGGTATGAGTCGTGTGGTATCCCTTTTGCTGAAGGTTTGCTTTTGTGTGTACTAACTCTGATGCCACAGGTGTTGGTGGGTTTTCCAAAATGAGGTCGTGCCTCTTCGAGGAGAGGGAAGGCCCGAGAGAGGACAATAATCGAAAAAGATCATCTATAGATGAGGACATTCTCGATGAGGCAGGGACTTCTCAGAGGCATAAAGGAGATGTCGTTGTTGAGGAGAGCTTTATATACGTTGGACATTCTGCGGACGTCGGCTCCCCTTGCGAGGATGATTCTTTGTCTACGGCTCGGGCCGTGGGCCCTTCCGAGGTTTCTGGTTCTGCTAGGCCTGGGACCTCTAATTTTGAAGAAGAGGTTCCCCGAGAGAGAAAGAGCAAGAATCTTCCACCATTGTCTGCTTCTGCCCTTGAAGGTACTTCGAGGGATGCTTGGTACCAGGGGCCGCCCAGAAAAATTGAGGTTTTGAGTGGGCACACGCCTATTGAGAGCGATTCAGCTGGGGCCAAGCTAGTAGATACATCTTCAACTTTTAAGGAGGCCCAACGGCTCTGTTCCGAGGTGAGTTCCGATCGGCCTTGCTGGCTTTTTAGCTATGAATCTTCATTCTTTGAACTGAAGTTTTTCTTTTGCAGATTTTTGACAAACTCAAGGCCGAGCTGCTTCGTTGTGAGGCCCGATTGTGGGAAGCTTTGGGTAAGAAAATATCTCTCAAGCTTCTTTGAAAAGAGAAGACAAAAGAGTTGATACATCTTCGGGTGGAGATGCATTGGAGCCGGATTACTGAAGGAAAACTCGAGCGCCAGGTAATCCTTATCCTGAAGGGGTATCTGCCTCCTTTCTCGCTTTTGGAAACTAACGCTTTGGTGCTTCAGTTGCAGGAAAAAATAGAAGCGTTGGAGCGCCTTTGGGGAAAGGTTGGTCAAGTTAGGTTCGAATGAAAAGTGTCGAAAGCGCAGGTAGGCGTGCATGTTGCGGCCCAAAGGAATGCTTTGGCAAGGCTGCTTCCCTCAAGATACAACTTTGCAATGCTCGGGAAGATAGCTCAATTCATTCGAGCAGGATTGTCAAGCTCGAGGTTGATCTTATAAATATGAAGGCAGAGGTTGTGGACGCTCGGGCCAAAGATGAGGTAGCTCGATCGAAGGCCGATAAGAAGGTGGTCGTTTACTTGAAAGAAGTTGTCGATGCACGGGCTAAGCTGAGAGAGGCTTTCAACAGAGAGAGGAGGGGCAATGAGTATTCCCGATGCAAGTCCCGAAAGGAGACCCTCGAGGAGATACATTCTAGGGGCATTGACCTCTCGGAAGAGATAAAGCAGGTCGAGGCGGACGAGATCGACGCCAAGTTTTTCCTTTATTCTTGAGCTGATGCTGATAATTGAAGGTCGCCTTGGGAGCTGGTCCGAGGGGCCTTTGAGGGAGCTGGTCCCGAGAGTAGACTAGATTTTCTGCTTTGTTGTTTCCATAAGACTCCTGTGGCAGCGTTGTAAATATGTATTTGTAATACACACACACACACACACACACACACACACACACATATATATATATATGAAATACTCTTTGATTTGATTTTACTTTTGGTAGTTAGCCCGACGAATTGGACTTTGAGATGAAACCCTTGGGGTTATAAATTGGTCATGAGGCTCTTTAAGCTGGAGACTCGGGCTCTTATTCTTTAGGTCGGTACAACCTTCGTTGTAGCTGGCGACTTGGGCCCTTGGATGGTTTGATCCAGGAGAGGCTCGGTTACTGGGTATAGACTTAGTTCAATAGGCCTTAGATAAGGTCAAGATTATTCAGGAGATACTTTGTGCAGCTCAGTCTAGGCAAAAGAGTTATGTCGATCGTAAGGTTCGTGATGTGGCATTAATGGTTGGAGAGAGGGTATTTATTCGTGTGTCGCCCATGAAGGGTGTTATGAGGTTTGGAAATAAGGGTAGGTTGAGCCCTAGGTATATCGGGCCATTTGAGATTCTTGATAGAGTGGGGGAGGTAGCTTATAGAATTGTGTTGCCTCCAGGGGTATCCTCAGTTCATCCGGTATTCCACTTGTCTATGCTCCGGAAATATCATGGTGACCCGTCCCACGTGTTAAATTTCACCTCTGTCCAATTGGACAAGGACTTGACTTATGAGGAGGAGCCGGTAGCCATTTTAGACTGGCGGGTTCTTCAGTTGAGGTGTAAGATTATCCTTCAGTTCGAGTGCAGTGGAGAGGCCAGCCCGTTGAGGCAGCTACTTGGGAGTCCGAGTCGTACATGCAGAATAAATACCCACACTTGTTCGCCAATTCAGGTAATTTTCTATGTCCGTTCGAGGACGAACATTTGTTTTAGAGGTGGAGATTGTGATGACCCAAGGGGTCATTTTATGAATTTAGACTCCGTTCTAGGCTTATTAGCCATAAAAAGATTTATTTTAAATACCTCGATTTGTGTTCGTAGTCCGGGCGTGAAACCGAAAAGCTTTTATGTGAAAATATGAGAAATAGTAATTTCTAGAGTTAAAATTTGATTATAGTTAACTTTGGTCAATGTTTTGAGCAAACAGACCCGGATCTATGTTAAAATGAACCCGGATCTATGTTCCGACGATCCCGGGAGGTCCGCGGTAAAATATGGGACTTGGGCGTATGCCCAGAAATGAATTCCGAGGTCCCAAGCCTTAGAAATCAATTTTTGAAAGAAATTATTTTGCTGAAATATTAATGAAATAAAGAAAAAAATTAATGTTTGAAACCATTAGTATCGGGCCCGTATTTTGGTTTCGGATCCTGGTACAGATTTGTTATAGTATTTAAACATTAACTGTGAAATTTGGTGAAAAATGGAGTTTATTTGACGTGATTTGGACGTCCGGTTGAGAAATAATGAACTTTAAGTGTTCTTGAGAAAAATGATGAGTTTTGAGGTTTAATTCATAGTTTTACATATTATTTTCATGATTTGATTGCACGAGCAAGTCTGTATGATGTTTCTAGACTTGCGTGCATGTTTGGTTTAGAGCCTCGAGGGCTCGGGTGAGTTTTGGATAGGCCACGGGGTGTTTTACACTTGCAAAACTCTGTTGTTTTGCTGTTATCTGATGTGAAACTATTTGTTCATCGCGTTCCCGTGGCTCCAGTCGCAAACGCGTAGAGTAAAATTTGAGCTAGACTTGTTCTATGCGAATGCATTGCCAAGCATGCGAACGCGGAGGTCACCTGGACTTGACCTTATTCGAACGCATGTTGGGCTATGCGAACGCACAAGGTAAATTGGACCTGGGGGAAGGGAGCCCAAATACACTATGCAAATGCACCCCCCCCCCCCCCTTACGCGATCGCGATGGCCAATAAGGCCTGGCCCTATGCGAACGCGGGCGGCCTTATGCGAACGCATAGAAGGACTGCCCAGGTATATAAATTCACTCTTAAACACGGACAGAACCCTTTTTCTTCATAATTTTCGAACTAAACATCCCTAAGGACGATTTTCTTCATCAAATTTCATCTCCAAGTTGGTGGTAATCAATTCTAAACTTTACTTTTTCAATTACCCAATGTTTTTCATCACATTTAAATCAAAAACTAAGAATTTTCATGGTAAAATTTGAGGGTTTGGGTAGAATTAGGGAATTTTGTAAAAACCGAATCTTTATCTTGAGGTCGGATTTTGAAACTAATTATATATTCGGGCTCCTGGATGAATGGGTAAACGTAATTTGGTCCGAACCCCGAGTTTGGACCAAGCGGGTCCGGGGTCGGGTTTTAACTTTTTGTTTTAGAAAACTTAGGAAAAATTATAATTTTCAATAAAGTTAGTTCCTTTAGCATTAATTAATGATACTGAGTCAATTATGGTTAGATTCGAGTGTGTTGGGGGTGAATTCAAGAGGAAAAGCTATAATTGAACAGTGAGTGGCCTGCGAAGTTGAGGTAAGTGCTTGGTTTAACCTTGACTTGAGGGAATAGGAATCCTCAACTTAATTGTTATGTGAAATTGCATGGGTGTGGTGTATAGGTGAGGTGACGAGTATCTATGCACCACCAAAGTTTCTGCTTACAGGATCCCTTCCCCGTTTCCAATTTAATTGCTCATGTTTTAATTGTTTCATGTCCATTGTTGTTTCTATGATTACTTGGCTTGTTAATTTATTGTTAAGTCTGGTTGCAATTATTTTTGGGAAAAGTATTAGTATTTTCCTTGATTTTATTGTGGTACATAAAGATTGAGTGGGTTGACATTGTTTTACGAGATATATATGTATTCCTGATGGTTCCATTTTTTTGTGATAATATTGATGAGTTTATGAGAAGTACAGTTTTCTGTTTATAATTGTTGAGATAAAAGTGTTGTGAAAGGCTTGGCCTGAATTGTGAAAATTTTTGATAAATAAATAAATTGATAGTGATAAGGGTGGATAACAAGATAGTGATAAGGATGGACAGGTGAGGTAAATGATAGTGATAAGGGTGGACAGGGGAGATAAATGATAGTGATAAGGGCGAACATGTGGGATCGGGTTTCACGCCGCAACAAGACAGTGATAAGGAAGGATATTTGTGTGTTACTGATTTTAATCACAATGATTTGGAAAAGTTACGGTTTTACTCTATTGTTTCTCATATTATGCACATACGGTTATATTAAAGTAAAGTTTGGAAATTTATGTGAGATCTTGATTACAGCTGAGGCCTGGAATAGGCGACTGAGTTATTCTATTTATTGTTGTTGTTTATCTTTCTTATTTCTGTATAATTATTTTATTGCTTTGTTATTACATATGTTGCTACAGGTTAAGTTATAATTGCCTCGCCGTAGTCTCGTCACTACTTCGTCGAGGTTAGGTTCGGCGCACTTACTCAGTACATGGGGTCGGTTGTACTGATACTACACTCTGCACTCTTTTGTGCAGATCCAGGTACCGGCTAGTAGTAGAGATTTTAGTAGCGACTATCCATTATCCGGAGACACGAAGTATCTGCCGGTGTTCGTAGATCCCGAGAGTCTTCTCTTAGTTCGTAGAGATTGTTTTATATTTTCTCAAAACAGTTATATTATTTCTTTCATCCCATTATTGTAGTATTCTTTAGTAGTTCGTGAATTGTGACACCAGACCCTGGGGTAGTCTTAGAGTTATTTATATAATTAGTTCGTGGCTCGGTTTATTTATTTGGTTATTTTATTTTATATTTGGAGTTATTCTTTGGAAACCATTAGATTAAGTTTACTTTAAATTTATTTTATTATATTTAAATGGATAATCAAAGGAAAATAGCTAATTGAACTCTAACATTGGCTTGCCTAGCAAGTGTGGTGTTAGGCGCCATCACGATCCCTAAGGTTGGGAATTTGGGTCGTGATAGTTCACCACACCACTACTGTTACCAGATTTTAACTGCAAAAGTTTACACATTGCATCAGCTCTAGCTTTAAGAATATTGTGTATATTTTCTACACCAATCTCCAGATGTTGCAAATGAAGGCATCAAGGCGAAACTCAATCTCTTATGTCAGTTGCACTATTCCGAGGCAGCAAGACCAGTCATCTACAAGGATCCCAGTCATTACTGTCTTCAACTTGGCTTTCTATGTTATGATTGTCAATGCTAAGTTGAAGAAAACTCCTAGCATATCCATCTTCTTTTTGTTATACTTCAATGGGAGAATACATCTACCTTTTAGATGTAGGTTCTTTTATTTTTTTGAAGATGTACTCTCAAATTTCTTACATAGTTACTTTAGATTCATTTGTTTGTGTAGTTGACCTAAGCTTATTTCACACCATTTTTGTATACCTAATTGTCTACCATTATGTATCCACCATATATTTGGAGGTAGATTCATGTCCCACTCCTTTGTTGTACTAGTTTATTTCTTATTTATAAAAACTAACCCTAGGCATAAGTCCTAGGGGATTTGACAAAAAAAAATATTATATTATTCTAATTATAAGTAAAATACAAGATGAGAAGATTAATCAAATATTACAGTAGAAAATAATGCTCGAAAGAAGAGGGATAAAGATAATATTAGCATATTTACTTTGAAAAAATTAAAAAAGAAAAGGTAAGTAAATAACTATAACGACCCGAATGGTCGTTTTGAGCCATGACGTGTCATTCGGCACTTTGAGGTTTTGAATAGCTTCACTTTATGTATTATAACTTACACGTGTTGTTGGTTTCAGTTTTTGAGGAGTTTGGAGTTGATTTGAAAGAATAATTCACAATTCGGAAGCTTTAAATTGGAAGAGTTGAGCAAGATTTTACTTTTAAGTAAACGACTTCGGAATCAAGAGATGAAGGTTCCTATAGGTTTATAAGGTTATTTTGGGTTTGGGCGTATGTTCTGGTTGAGTACCATATGGTCCGAGAGCGATTCGGCGCTTATTATTGGAAGTTTGCATTTTGAATGTTTGAAATTTGCTAAGTTTGACTTAGAGTTTACTTTAATGTTATCATACTCCAAGTGGTGTTTCGAGACCTTGGATAGGTTCATTTTATTGATTGGAACTTGTGAGTGAAGTTTGGTCATGATTCGAAATGTTTAAGAGTGATTCGAACACTTAAGTTGCATATATTTAAGTTTAATAAAATGAATTGATCACAGTCAAATAGTGAATTTAACGAGTTCGTATTCATGGATCAAAAGTTCAAATAGGTTTGTATTATGATTTTGGACTTGTCCGCAAGTTTTGGTTAAATTCCGGTGAGTTTCGGATGGGTTTGGATTGAGTCGCGCTCTTATTTGATGTTTAAATGTCGTTTCTTTTGGCATAAAGGGTACCATATTGACAAATGATCTTTTATTTGTGATTTTATGTAACCATTAGATCCGTATCGTAATTACAGATCCATAGCAATAAGATTCATCGAATTCCGAGATCGCATGAAAGAGTTATGCACATTTTCGTATCGGGAAAGATTGTTGGCTTCTGGTGCGAACTTTTGTTCTTCTTGAACGCAAGGGAGGTCTCATGAACACAAAGAAGGAAACTTGGGTTGACTGGTCAACGCAAAAAATTACTCTTCGCGAACGCGAAGGCGATTTTCGTATCGGTATTTTGAGCATATCTTGAGTTCTAGAGCTCCGCTTGAGGTGATTTTTGCGGTGCTGTACTCGTATCAACAAGGTAGTAAATATATAACATTTTTTGATATTTTACATGATTATTTCTGCTAGTTATTATTTTTATCCGTGCTTGAATTGTAAAATTGGGATTTTGAGCCCTAAAGTTGAGAAATGATAAATCCTTGATTTGAGAGCCAATTCATGAACGAAGATAATTTTATGTATATATACTATATAAGTTATGAGTAATATTTACTTACAATAATTTTTGAAATTCGGGCACGTGGGCCCGTGGTTGACTTTGTTGACTTTGCGAGTGGAGTTTGGAATTGGTATAGATTGTTAGATTCCGAGTTTTTGAGTATGTTTAGATTGGTTTGCACGTTGTATGACTAGTTTTGGATCATTTGGCATTGGTTTGAGGAGTCATAGAGGCGTTAGAGCCGGTTATCAAATTCAGAACTAGGTAAGTCTCATGTCTATGTTTGCTATGTGCTACATGTTGTGGGGGCTACGCACGTATGAGGTGACGAGTGTCTGTGTGTATGCTAGAATTCTTGATTAGGTCTGGGTAGATTTAAACTTACACCGTGCTTTAATTACAATATTTGAGTTATTCTTGTCTGTTTATACTTAAATTTACATTTTTGCTTAAGGCTAGACTTGCGTGAATTATTGGACTTGCGATTTTAGATATTTGGTGAGTTATTGATTAGTAGTAGCGATTATATTTCTTTTGCGGATTTCTACCGTGTTATACATATTTGTCCAAAAATTTCTTGAATTTCACAAACACATATATTCGTGAGTAGGGCCAGTGACCCGTCAAGTTTCACTATTCATATGGGATCGGGATGAACGTCTCAGTAGTACTATTATGGATCGAGTTGTACGACCTCGGCAATATTATGAGATGCATCTATGGTTCGTGCAGGTCGACCCTTGGCAGTATACACGATTATAGGATCGGGCTTTACGACCTCAGCAGGGATCGAGTCGTACGCCACGACACGAACTCGTGACTTTACTCTTACGGGACCGAGCCGCTTGCCTCGGCATAATCGTGTGTAATACTTTATATGAATTCAATGTACCCGTGAGTTTTCCCTGACTTGAGATGTGACCGTTTATTCGTTGTTTACCATTACGTATCCCATTTGAGGAAGTACCCGGTATTTGATGCCTTCGTGTTTAATTTTCAGTTAAGGATTGCATTATGTACTTATATATGTTCTCACTATTTTAGTCGTCATGCCTCGTACCTGTTTATTTTTATTACGGTTGATTTATTGGACCGCTAGTTAGTGTCGATGTCGACCACTCGTCATTACTTCTTAAGGATTAGGGTAGATACTTACTGGGTACGCGTTGATTTACGTACTAATGCTACACTTCTGCACTGAATGTTCAGGTACTTAGACATGTACATTTGGTTCTTATCTTTGTGCGTTGGCGCAGCTGCTGGGTGGACTTTTTTTGGTGAACTGCATTCCATGCTACGATCTGCAGCACATGGAGTTTCCATCATATCCATTTATTTTATCATGTCTATTTTATATTCCAAACGGATGTTGTAGTAGTGTTGTATTGTTCTAGTAGTTGCTCATGCACTTATGACACCGGATTTTGGAATTTTCTAGTAGATGTTTATGGACTTGCCTAATATTGTAACCTTCTTATTTTATGTTTTACCAATATTTTGTGTATCCACGATTTTCTAAGCATTAATTTTCTCATTTAATAAAAGCCTAGATTTTAGTAGTAATAAAATGAATAGTTAAATGGATAGTTCACCGTCGACTTGTCTAACAATGACGTTGGGCGCCATCATGGCCTATAGTGGGAATTGGGTCGTGACAATAACACTCAAATTGATAAATTTAGACAACTGAAAAATAATGACAAAAATATTAAGCCAATTGACAAGTTAAATAAAAACTCATATTAGTAAATGTGTAGTACTAAGAACTCTAAGTTACTAAAGAATTATATAAGGAACAAACAATTTATTTGATTACAATATGATGTATATTCTTTAATTTGTATAGAATTTTTATATTTTTACACATTGTATCACAAAATAAAATATCTAATATGATATATCAGATCATAATTTCATAAAATTAATATTCTTTGAAATTAACCCCACATCACACAAGTTCTGATACTAGTATGTTAAATTATACGGATATTGTAAAATAAGGTACAATATTAGTGTACATAATTCAAAACCCTTTTGAAAGTTGTGTTTTATGTTTTAACCCTAGCAAGTTGAGAAAAGTTGCTCGATATCAAGTCATCAAGAACCTTTGACCAGTAAATTGACACTTTTAACACCTGCCTTACGACTCTTCTGTTATTGGATTAGTTGCATCAATCATACGATCAAATTAACATGTGGTGAGTTTAGAGAATAAGTGGGCGTTTGGACATAAGAATTGTAAATTTCCAAAAAAAAAGTGATTCAAGTGAAAATAGTATCTGAAAATTAGAGTTGTCTTTGGACATGAATATAATTTTGGATTTTTTTTGAATTTTTGTGAGTGATCTGAGTGAAAATCTTGAAAAATAATTTTTTGTTCATTTTCAAGTGAAATTAAAAATATTATGGCCAAACAATGATTTCGAAAAGAAAAAAAAAAAGCAAACTGGTTCTAAGTATGACTACCAAGATATGTAAAGCCATTTAACCAAATACAATCATGTGGTTTCAAGGAAATTTAAAACCTGATTTCCTCCGCAGATTCTTCGGTCCAAATGACGGAAGTTTACAACGTTCATACTCTTTTTGTTAGTCTCTTACTCCCGGGATATGATACCTTATAACATCACAATTACAGGTTATTTTGTTGTACTTTGGACCTGCCCCAAAATTTTGGGAAACAAAAAGAACCCACGAAGAGAGAGAATAAAGATTATATTAGCAACAGCTCAACCACAGTTTTTCAATGGTTGTAGTTGAACTGCCTTTGATTTTACATGCTATTTCCATTTCTGAGCCTTTTTGTTTCTCCTCCTAAAGTATTATCATAATGGAAAATAGTATATTTTTTGCGGGCAACTATAACTTTTACAGGATGGAGCAGAAAGAATTCACCCTGTTTTACCAATAGTGAAACGAACTCTAGTTTGTATCAGCTTTGCTGTCAAGAAAAGCTTGTATTGATGGGTCCCGCCCAAGAAATTCAGATAACACTTCAATGGGGTCTTTTCCTCCTCCTGGGGCCAATACCTACCACAAAGTGAAAATGAAAAAAATTTAAAGCACTTTAGAAAATGAGCAATTCAGCAGGGAACTTAGGATGTGATCCTCCCTGATAGTTTCTGGAAACTACATTCACTTTCTAATAAAACATGAAGATTTCCTCAAACTGAGTCGGCTATCATGAAACTAAAAAACCTATAAAAATTGTTTCAAGTAAAACTCAATACTCGTAGCCAGAAAGGCCCTAATCTTTTGAGGGGCGGGGACAGGGGCTTATACTTCAGCCGTAATTGGAGAATGGAGTAACTGCATGCAGACAGCTTCTTTAGTGTGCAGTGAAATTTTAAGTTTCAAGTTTATTGACGATTGGGGAGGGGCATCAAATTGATAGAAACATAGCTGAATGTGGATATAGACAGCAGTCCTAGTGGCTAAAAGGGATTCATTCGGTTAGATGTGGAATTTGGAAATTGTAGTAACATAGGAGGACATGTGAGATGCTGCAATAGTTGCAAATCTAGATTACCATTGACTTGTTTAATCCCCAAGGACACCTGCCTCAGATAACCACAAAAGCAAAGGCAAAATAACATCTCCAATTGCAAAAGCTAGTTCTGGTATTTAAACATGCAAGAGAGCGCGATCTATCCATGTTAAGTTATTCGCTGGGATCACTTGATACTATTTATGGGAAAACTAACGCCTCCTTGCAGAATCAGACATCATATGTGCTTGAGTATTGTCGATCTAAACATAAAATTCAAGTGTAGCAAATGGAAAGTACAATCTCAGGGATGTACTTGGTACCTTATTCCTAAATTGCAAGCCTGCTTGCAGGTTGAAGATATCATCATGAAACTTCAATGCAAATATATCAGCAGCAAAGACCTAGGAAGAATTAATAAATTTATCAAAACCATTTTACCAAATAGAATATAAACACTCCAAACTCTACAGTAATTCTGCAATACTTACGGCAAAGCTTAGCATGAGGTAGCTGATGATGCATTTAGCAAAAATAATAAAATACACCCTTCGCTTCATTTTACATGGCGATGTTTGACCGGGCATGGAGTTTAAGAAAGAAAAACTTCTGGCGCATACCCAAAATTGCTCTTAAAACATGTAATCTTAAACATGCCATGATATTTCTATGGCTATAAGAACAATGTCATTAAGAGTAAAATAAAAAATTCAAAGTTAAAGAGTTTCCGAATATAGAATAGTGTCATTCCTCTTGGAACAAACTAAAAAAGAAAGAGTGCATTATAAAATGAAATAGAGGTAGTAAATGGAGGAAAAAGAAAGCAAGTAACAAAATCTATTAGGCTTTTATGGGCACATCCATGAATGACAAACTTGTCAAGTAAACAGATAAGAACAATGAGCACAACCTCACTCCAGATGTGACTGTAGCAAGTGGCCTCATAGCCAATAGCAGTTCGTGGAAAACATGAAGCTGGGTTTATTCCTTCTAAAAGCGGTAAGCCTACCATAACCTGGAGAAATAGAGAAGAGCTTATGACACAATATATTAGGTTCCTTCCAATAAACAACAGTGACAACTTATACCTCCGGATAAAGATGCTTGAACAGCCCACGAATGTCAACATTCTCAGCAGAATGAATAATTTGATCGAATAGACCTGAAAAGATGAATGTCAACTCTTTAAAGTGACCCTCTTTAAGTGCCACAGTCTAAGAGGTTTGTGCTTCCTTCTGGTGCATTGACCAACCTTCAACTGTCCAAAATATTTGTTTCCTACATTTTGTCCCCAGCTAATTTATTTTAAGCAGGATAGCAGTCACTGGCTTCATTCTGAGTGGTAAGTGCAGCCCCCTCCCCCACCCCCACACCCAAAAGAAAAAATAAAATAAAAAGACATCTGCAGCAAAAACTTGAAATCCAAGATCAATTTGATGGTGTATATGATAGCATTCTAAATATTCATGAGTCCTACCAAACCTTTAACTCAGAGACGCTATTGCATACCTGATGCATATGTGAATTAAATATGCTAACAGTTTTTTCGGAGCAAAAGGTAAATTATACTTTTCAATAATATAGCATTTGTGAGAATGCACGGGAGAAAAAATTATTTTTAACAATGATACAATGAGTCCTATATATAATACATATTCTACTCCTACCCCATATGGGACTAGGACATATTTTACTCCTACAATATATGAAATTAGGACATATTATACTCCTACTACATATGAGACTAGGACATATTCTACTCCTACTACATATAGGACTAGGAGTATTTACACATAACTATCTAACGCTCCCCCTCAAGCCGGTGCATACAAATCACTTGTTACATATGTTACTAATACGAGGGCCAGTGAGGGACTTGGTGAAAATATCTGCAAGCTGATTATTCTACATACAAGGCCACTAGAATCCCCTGAGCAACAAAACCAGGTGGTTACAGAAGTTGGCCAAAAAATCTCCGAAAAAATTTGAAAATAGTGAGACTAAGCAATTCCACACTACAAAATAGGTTATAAAACACCACCAAAAAACAGAAACTTTTTTTGAAATTATTGTTCAGGCCGAGAAATCAATGTTCACGCCGGAAAAAGTGCACTGTTTACGCCGGAAAAAATAAAATTGTCATAATTTAATGCAATTTATATGGGTAGGCTCGGAATCACTTGACATGTAAACTTTCCTAAAGAAATTTTGTCAAAAAGTGGCCGAAATGACTCACACGCACCGGAAAAGTTGTTGTAGCTCGCTGGAACCCTAGTTCTGGCGGCGTGAGGACTTTCTGCACGAGCGATTGACTGGGGTTTTGCCGCCTGACTTTTCCGAACAAGATGATAGTGTTGGTTTCCGCACAACACTTACCGATGAGGAGATAATGCAAATCAATCTTGAGTCGTCAACCGGAAAGACGCACGGTGACTGACTTTTCTATTCTGATGGGACTGGGATTTCTGGGATTTGGTCGCACAAGGATTTCGGATCTGATGGTGGTACCGGTATATGCACATTACCACCATAACAGTGAACCCTGGGAACAAGACGAAGTTGCCGAAAAATTGCACGGTGACGAAATCTCTTGCCGGATGTCGCTAGAATGACGCACATCGATAACCTTCTCACTGAAGCTTTGATACTATGTGAGATTCCACGGGAGAAAAATCTATTTTTTTAACAATGATACAATGAGCCCTATATATAATATATATTCTACTTCTACTATATATGGGACTAGGACATATTCTACTCCTACTACATATGAGACTAGGACATATTCTACTCTTACTACATTTAGGACTAGGAGTGAGTATTTACACGACTATCTAACAGCATTAGGGCATTGCGTCTTTCACATAAAATGCGGACTACAAAATATCCCTTTAACTAAGAGGGGAAACTGATGAAGTCCATAAATCAAATACTATTACACCAGAGAAAAATACAAACATGAGGCGTTTAGCTCATGAACTGTTGTTCGACAGTCTTCAAAGCACCTGCCATTCAAACCCAAACGAAGCACAAATGAACGGTTTCTAATGATGCACGGGAGAAAAATCTATTATTTTTAACAATGATACAACGAGCTCTACATATAATACATATTCTACTCCTACTACATATGGGACTAGGACTATTTACCCATAACTATCTAACACTCCCTCTCAAGCCGGTGCATACAAATCATATGTGCCGAACTTGTTACATATATAACTAATACGAGGACCAGTGAGGGGCTTGGCGAAAATATCTGCAAGCTGATCATTCGACATACAAGGCCACTAGACTCCCCATGAGCAACAAAATCAGGTGGTTGCTGATAAACAAAAGTTGGCCGAAAAGTTGCCGGAAAAATTGAAAATAGTGAGACTAAGCCGAATTTCACACGACAAAATAGGTTATAAAACACCACCAGAATACACAATTTTTTCTGAAAATTATTGTTCACGCGCAGAAAATCACTGTTCATGTCAGAAAAAATAAAAGCTGTCAAAATTTGATGTAGTATGACATGGGGAATTTATATTATTGATGTATTTTTTATGGGTAGGCTCGAAATCACTGGACGAGTAAGTTATCCTGAAGAAGTTTTGTCAAAAAATGGTTGGAATGGCTCACGCGCTGGAAAAGTTACTGTAACTCGTCGGAACCCTAGTTTTGGCGACGCTTGACTTTCTGTCGGAGCGATTTACTGGGGTTTTGTCGTCTTACTCTTCTGAACAAGATGGTAGTGTTGGTTTTCGCACAACACTTACCAATGACGAGATAACACAAATCAGTCTTCAGTCGTCAACCAGAAAGACGCACGACGACTGAATTTTTTGTCCCGATGGTACTGAAATTTCTGGGGTTTGGTCGCATAAGGGTTTCAGATCTGATGGTGGTACTTGTATATGCACAGTACCACTGTAGCAGTGTTGAACCCTAGGAACAAGACGAAGCTGCAAGAAAATTGCACGGCGATGAGATTTTTCTCCAGATGTCGTTGGAATGACGCACAACGATAATTTTCTCACTGAAGCTCTGATACCATGTGAGAATGCACGGGAGAAAAATCTATTATGTTTAACAATGATACAATGAGCTCTATATATAATAAAAGTTCTACTCCTAGTCCTACTACAAATGGATTAGGACATATTCTACTCCTACTACATATGGGACTAGGATTAGTTACACATAACTATCTAACAGTCTCTACCTTCCCCTTCCCTTTTTTTTTTCATCTCCAGCACTGTGATATGGTCATATCATTGTTACCTATTTCATCACATATATTTAGGAACATGTCACATTTCAGTTGCAGTTTTCCAGTACTAGAACAGGTGATTAACACTTCTCCACTCCTTTCACACATAAAAAACATCTGTTGCACATCATTGTTTTTCCTTTCATCAGATTATCTTGGGTTAGGCAAGCTTCATTTGGAGAGACTCATCCAAAAGAGGAAACCCTTGGAGGGGCCAGCACCTTGTACGCAGATTTAAGTAAATTTGTCGTTTTTGGTCTAAGATCATCTGAACTAATCATTTTCTCACACCTCCCAAACCCTCTCACACAATACATCCAATAAATGCAGCAAGACATGCATCCAAGTATCCAACTATCCTGTAAATTTTTCCTTAGATTAATGCTCCAATTATTCCAGTCCTGCAATGAGCAATTAGCATCTGGATTTACAGCTAAATTGAGCTATCAGGGTTAGTCTCCTTCAAGAGTTTATTTCTAAGATAACAACCTTTCCAAAATCTTTTTCGATCATCTCCTACTTTTAAGTAGGTGTATATTTGGAATGCTGACCAAAGACTTCTATGTTTGTCCTCAGACTATATCCATGAGAGGGTTTGAGTTTGTCTTGTTGCACCACGAGTGTTGTTTCCCATTTTTAGCACTTAACCCCTTCTCCAAGGTAAATCTTCGTCCTGACTATATCACAAAAACTATTTAAATAGCCCGTACTCTGTAGTCTTAAGTTCCTTATACCAAGTCCATCCTCAGTTTAGACCTCCTTCACCTTCTCCTATTTGACCAATATCATTTTATCACTCCTTTTCCTCAGAGGAAGCCTTTTCGTAATCTATTCAGTTGGTTCTCCGCTTTAGCAGGTAAAGGAAAGAAAGACATGGTATACATGGAAAGGTTATCGAATAAACTATTTGCTAAAATTGCTCTTTCTCACTTAGACAAATACCACATCTTCCAGCTTGATAGTCTATCTGCAGAAGGAATTGGGGAAATCGGCAAAGATGCATAGAAGGAAAGAAAGCGGCAAAAACAGGAAAAAGAAACGGAAGTGGAGTTAGGGCTTTTGGTGCAATGAAAGGAATTGTTTGGAATATAAGAAAATGTAAGGGAAAATAAAGTAAAATACTTGGTCAATCTAAGGAGTTTTTAAGCAGAAAAGATACAAGTTAGGGTGCCAATTAATGATTTTTGGCTTGTTTTAGTTTAAAAGCACTTTTGGTGTTTATCAAACACCAAAGATAAGACAAAAAGTGCTTAAAAGCTAGTTTGACCAGCCTTTCAAGGGTGTTTGGATAAACTTAGAAGCTGGTTTTAAGCACCTTTTGGCTTATTTTAGTGTTCGGTAACACCAAAAGTGCTATTAAGCTAAATGTTTTTATGCCAAATCAAATTAAAAGCCATAAGCTACACACCCCAACATGGCTTTTCAACTTAAAAGCTTCTTGTGTTTGATTACGTATTTTACTTTGTTAACCCTTACAGTTTATTATACTCCCAAAAAACCCTTCACAACACCAAAACCCCTAACTCTACTCTCGTTTCTTTTCCTTCTTTTGTGCCTCTGTCTCTCTGCTTATTTCCATCTCTGCCTTTCCATATCCACCATGTTCACCGCTGCCATTATATCTCGTCGCTGTCATCCCATTCCTTTGCTGCCATATTTGACAAATACATTTGGATTTATTAGTTTCCTTACAAAAACATTTCTGAGACCCAGTAACTTTTATAGGATCATTGTGAAATCCAACTAAAAAAAACCCAAAAGCAGACTGGTGGTGATTTTATACCTTTTGCCCGCATTTGGAGGCAGGGGAGCAGGGAAGGAGATCTATTTTACCAGCAAAATAGTTCCTTCAACAATAATTTTTTTTTTGCGTGAAGGGACAGTTGGGGAGGTAGGAAAGCCCAAAGTAGCTACGGAAATTGCCTTTTTGGACCTTCAGTGATTGATAAACTATGTTTTGGTACTCATGATATCTTATTGAGAAAATTTAACCTTCAATTAATTGTAATGTGCATTTTAAGTCCCTCCTGAACTAGACTCTGACCAATTTCATTATTTACTCTTAAAACATGTGAATACTAGTATTACATTATGTACTATGCCAAGTGGAGGCTATTTTAGTGCTTATGTTCCACATAGAAAGGTGACAGTTGCAAACAAACTACATCCCCCTAAATCTGCAGTAAATAAATATCAATATAACCTCCATGTAGCATAGTAAATGTAGGCACGTGGTTCAGTAGTTAATATTCTATTGAATTTGCGGGAGGCCATCAATCAAGAGAACAAAGTGGATATTGCAATTTTATAGAAGTTAAATATTGCTTAGTTAGATATCACGAGAACCAACAACAAAATCTGAATGAAGGAACCAAAAGTGCAATTTTCCCACGCAGGAAAGTGATGTTTAATCAAAAGATAAAGGCAAAAGTCCTAAAGCCAGGACTGAATGTGAAATAGGTGAGCTAAGATGAACTTACTTCTCTTGGATCATGCATACAAAAATTATCTCAAAATTAGGGGTGACAATTTGAGCCCAAACCTATTTGACCCGCCCAAGTGGCCCAAGGTTGGTCTGGTCATTGACCCACCCATTTGTTGAACTCAACCATCTTGACCCAACCCATTTCAGCCCATCTAAAGTTGAGCTGATTTTTAGCCCAAGTTGATCCATGAGTAACTTTGCTAAAATATATTTAAAATAATTTCTTTTGTTTGATATGTTATATATGACCATAACTAAAGGAAAAAAAAAGTCTTATTTGATAATTAAGAAATTCATAACACAATAACATTAATTAAAGCTTGGTAAGAATTGGCGGGTTGGGATATGACCCAAATTTTAGCCCAACTTGGCCTAGCCCATCTCAGCCCAAGTTACTTTTGGGCGGGTTATTTTATTGACTCGCCACATTTTGACCCGCCCAAAATTAGCCCAACTCGCCCATCAGACACCCCTAGTCAAAAGCAAAGAAATGTTTAGAAAAGACTGCAGATCAGACCTAGTGAAGTGCTGACAGAAGATCTGATAACACAAGGTAATGGGATCAGGGCCAGAAGCAGGACAAATCCAGAATGTTGAGCAAGTAGAGATGGCATACAGGTATTTGTGATTCTTTTTACCAAATGGTGTATAGTTATTTGTGATTATTCCAACATGTTACGTTGCACATTCTAAGACTTTATCATAGAAATATGTGGGAAAGGAGTAAGCATATCATTGAAATAGTGGCAATTAAATAAGGTATGCTTGACTAGGAAAACACAAGTTTTGAAAAGTTGCAGCAGAAAGTCTATTCTTATATTTACTAAAAAATAAACTAATGCATGCTTGTGTTGAAGACTACCAATTTTAGCATCTAAAAGGATCCAAATGAACAGAATAGGTTATCCCTTCATGGATTAGAAGAAGAACCAGTAAATTGCTAAGTTTTAAACAAGCTAATAGAAAGACTTACAATAAAAGATCTCCTGTTTTAATTTCAGTGCTGAGAAGGAGCATCGCCATTTCTTAAGCGATTTACAAAGTTCATCTTTGATGGGCTTTGTGATATCCTACAAAAGGCAAGTGACGCAGATAGAGTATAAATATTATCAAACTCTCTAAAAAAGAACGATTACCAAGTTTGTTGGCAATAACATCAGGTCAAGCATAGTTTCTGATTTGAAGCCAATGTATCAAACTTGAAATCTATTGGTTAAACTAGCATGAAGGTTAACATAAGCAAGTAAAAAAGCAAATGCATTCCTTCAAAGTAACCATCTTTCTTCCTTTTTTTTTAATGGTAAATGCTACTCAAAAGAACATTTCTTCCAACAGAGAGAACAGATGGAAGAGCAAGGAAAAGCAGAATATTAGCAGGTCTGAATATCTGACGCATTTTAAGTCTCATCTTACTGGAAGCATAGCGAATTGATAGAAAGTACAGTGGAAGTATGGATCACCTGATGAAAACCAGAGATCAGTCTCAAAGAGAGGCTTTCATAGCACCTGGCACGAATAATTCAAACTTATAATATCATAAGCTAATGATACAGGGATCAATTTAAAGGGCAAAGTGTTAAACACACACCAATTCTCCATCAAAAGGGCGGGGATCTCCACAAAATCAGGGTCCAGGCGCAGCCCCGAGAATTTGGCAAATGATGCACAGTTGCAAATGTGATGTATCTGAAGCAAAAATTAACCCGGTGTGTGAATGAGATTTTACATAGATAAGTACATAAGGTAAACTTTATCAATATGAGTACCACAGCTGAATGATAAGCATCTAGAAAGTGGTTGCCCATCATATTTTAGCCAAATAGCAGGAATAGATACAGACATGAATTGATCCTCAAGTTAGGTCTCCTTTCGACCATAAACAAAGCGACTCTACTTTTCAATTTAGTAACCAGAAATTTCGAAGGGCGAACTAGCGCACTGTTCGAAACTTGATGGATAATGAGCTCATCCATATCCTTCTCTACTTAAATACCACACTTTTGTCTCTGACAGGTTTCGAACACGTGATGTGCAAAGTGACATTACTTGTATCATAAAATTATTCATGAAAGAGCATTTTGATTTTAATCTTTAATTCAATGGTAGAAGCTGATTTCTCTATTCATGAATATGAAAGGAATTTATACTGTTACAAGAAATCTATCTAAGGAAAGAAATCAAAACAAATGAAAGAGAATATTACAAGATCTGCTACATGTATTGATCTAGTAAATGTATTTAGACTATATTTACAGCTAATATTCTATAATACTCCCCCTTGAGTTGGATGAATTTGAGCATAGATGTTGACCATGCCCAACTTGTTCCAAAGATAATTAACTCGAGTTCTATTCCGCGCTTTGTGAATAAAATTAGTTGCTCCCCGGTCTTTACATAACTAGTGGAAATCAGGTTCTCTTGAATCTTCTCACAAATAAAGTGACAATCAACCTCGATATGCTTGATTCTTTCATGATATACTGGATTCGAGGCGATATGCAGAGCGACTTGATTATCACACCAGAGTTTTGCTGGTATAGGGCGCTTCAACTCAATTTCTATCAAAAGGTTATGTATTCACATAATCTCACTCGTGGCTTATGTCAGCTCTGTACTCGGATTCTGCACTTGACCGAGATACAACATTTTGTTTCTTACTCCTCCATGATATAAAATTTCCACCAACAAAGGCACAATAACTGATAGTCTAAGTTGCTCTGACACGGCAGTTTAGGTGTCGCACCTATGTCGACACGACACTAGTGTGGGTGTGGGCATGGTATCCCTACCGGACTTGGTCAAATAATTTTGGATACTTTGACCACAACGATGGAAAAATTCGAAACAAGATACAATTTGATTCGGAAATCATAACCAAAACTAGGGTAAATTTGAAGAAATTAGCATATCTTATCTAGGAAATCAATTCTTTACTTATCTACACTTGAAAATAAAAAATAAATCCGAACTTTACAAGTTATACGTAAGTATTCCACAAAAATTCTCATAATTTAGAGATACTTTTATATTTTTATTTTTTTGAATCATTTTTAGTTGGATCCTTGCACACGTATCCGTACTAGGATCTGTATCCCTAATCATAGAATTTACATCTTGAAGGATGCGACCTCTAAATCTGCACCCGTATCAGAGACCTGCACCTGTATCCGAGCAACTTAGTTGATAGTAAACCTTCTACCAATTTTAGATTCAGCCCAATCAACATATGCAAAACATCCGACCTGAGTATGTCTGTGGCTTCTATATAATATGCCAAGCCCAAGAGCTCCTTTTAAGTATCATAAGATCTGTTGTAGAGCTCCCAATGATTGAACGTAGGTGCAGCCATGAATTGGCAAACAACACTTATTGCAAAGGCAATATCTGGACGAGTTACAGTGAGATAATTTAATCTCCCAACCAACCTCCTGTATCTTTCTGGATTGGTGAAGGGATAGCCGTCATCTTTTGTAAGATGCATATCGAGAACCATTGGAGTACTACGAAGCTTGGCCGCCAACTTTCAAGTTTTCACAAGTAAGTCAAGGATATATTTTCTCTAAGACATGAAAATTCCTTTCTTCATTTTAGTTACTTCAATTCCCAGGAAGTACTTCAGCTACCACAAGTCTTTTATATGAAACCTAGTATGTAAGAATAATATGAAAAAGATATTCCTGCAAAATCACTTCCTGTGATGACAAAGTCATTAACATATACAACGAGAAGGATAATGCCAACTACTGACTTACCCGTAGAAGACCGAATGATCACATTTGCTTTTTGTAAGTCCAAATTCTTGAACTACCTCGCCAAATTTTTCAAAACAGGCATGAGGACAGGACTCTGCTTCAGACCATACAAGGATTTCTTCAAGAGACGGACTTTCCCATACCCCCTCTACCCTAAGCAACAAAACCAAATGGTTGCTCTATGTACTCTTCCTCTTGGAGATCACCATAAAGAAATGTATTATTAATATCCAACTGATGTAAAGGCCAATGCTCGGAGGCAGCTAAAGAAACAAACAATCGAACAGATGCGAGCTTGGCCATCCGAGAAAAGGTGTCTGAATAATCCACTCCATGAGCATACCCTTTAACCACCAGTCTAGCCTTAAGCCTAGCCACAGAACCATCTGGATTTACCTTGAATGCAAAGATACATTTGCATCCCACTGCCTTCTTCCCCTTTGGTAAGTCCACCAAATCCCAAGCGTGATTTTCATCTAGCGCATGGATCTCCTCAAGCATTGCATTATACCACCTAGGGTGATTCGAAGCCTCCTTAATGGTCTTTGGCACAGAGATAGAGTCTATAGAGGTAATCAAAGAGCTAGATGCAAGAGATAAATGGTCATAGGAGATAAAATTAGCAATGCAATAAGATGGCCATCCTTTTCAACAATACGTAAATAGACCCTGATTTTCCCACTCCAATGTAAATAATTACCATTTAATTTATACTCTGTAATTTTGGATAATGCTGGAACTATTCCAGTCACGGAAGCTTTATCAACAGACGTTTTAACTGATATTTAGTCAAGAAACTGATGAATAAAAGTAAAAAGATGAACAATCTGACACCCAAAATTGGTTGACAAGAGAAAGATGTGAATGATACCGAATAAACAGCACGCACACAAAACAACAGCAATCCGACACCCAAACAGAATCTGATAGTCATGGAAGCACAAAACAAATTAACAGATTGACTGTCTTAGAAGTATAGGGGAAAATAAAGCCAATCTCGACGTGAAGAATAAACTCCAAACAGTGTTTTAACACCAGGAAAAACACCTGGTATATGGTGGAATTGATGAGGTGATACTGGAGTGTGAGAGGCAGTCGCGAGCTGGAGTGTGTGACTCACTCGACGCCTACCCGGGAAAAAATTCTCAGCATAAATTGAGCCCTAGCAGCTTTGATACCACGTAATTCAATGGTAGAAGTTGATTTCTCTATTCATAAATATGAAAGGAATTTATACAGTTCAAGAAATCTATCTAAGGAAAGAAATCAAAACAAATAAAAAAGAATATTACAGGATCTGCTAAATGTATCTAGATTCATCTAGTAAATGTATTTAGACTATATTTATAGTTAATATTCTATAACATAATCTTTTTGGTCCTTGAACTTCCAACTATGTATTGGCAACTAGAATTCTCTGTGCCAGAAGGTGGATGCCATTTGATGTAGTGATGCCATTACATAAGGGCAAAAGGATATCAACCCATATGATAGGGGGGAAAGGAGGATAAGAAAAGAAATGAAAGGAAAGGAGACGAACACTTGTTAGATCTGCATCTTGTCCCTTACTTGACTTGTCTTAGCTGAGAGAACTAGAAAGAGAACATAGAATTCTTTTTCCCTTGATAAAGGTGGTGTGTGGTCCAACTTATGCACACCATCTACCAGGTACTCACTATCTCCAACCACCACAAGTATTGGTAACTTCGTTCACAAAGACTTAATAGATGGAGAGAATAGCATTTTTGCCTCTGCTAGGTTTTGTACAGTTAAATATGGCAACAAATCATACTATGTAAATATAGAAGGATACCCAAATCCTGTAATTAGGTAATTAGGAGATTTTGTAGGCTTGTAATTATAGCCTTTTCTCATTTGTATTTCCTGCGAAGGTCATTTAAACCCAACAGCTTGAGCTTTGAGGGAATAACCAAGCAATCTATTCTACGGATTCTTTCTTCTCTTCTTGTCTTGACATGGTATAGAGCCAGGCTCTTCGCCAATTTATTGTTTACCCGATGTCGGGTTCCCATCTTATATTGTCAACACTCTAGATGTACAGTCCCGGGCATGTTGGTGGCGAGAGTGTTGAGTCCCACATTGGCTGTGGAAAGCGAAATTGGACTCCTTATATGATCTTGGCAATTCCTACCTCATCAGCTAGCTTTTGGTTGAGTTAGGCCGAAGATCTGTTTCTTTATCAATAATATGTGAAAAAATTGTGATCAAAGAAAAAGCTATTTCACTTCCAAAATAGTAATATTATCATATAAAATGGAACAAATGGAATATTCTATATTTTTTGTTGTACACAAATGAAGTACTATATTACGATTAGAAACAATACAGTATACTATTATCATTTAAATTCTTACATTTTCTTACTAAATAATAGTATCAAAAGTTAACATAACAAAACAACACTGAAGAAAAATTGAGACGGTTGGGATTATTGGAGGAAGTCAAATATTGGCTACATGCAATAAACTAATTGAAAATTTGGTATGGACTTTAAATTATTACCGAATAGGAAACCATTAGCACCAAAAGGAGAAGCTCTAATCGGGAATCCAAATGAGTTGTGTAGGCTAGAGAATAGGAAGGGGGTTAGGAAAAGGATAAATGGAGGGGGAAAAAAAGAACTAAAAGAGAGAAGTAATTGTTAATGATGTTAGTTGTTGTCTTGTTTTTGGTTCTAGCTTTGCCTGTAAAATAGGTCCTGTTATGCAAGCATGTCACATTGCAGCTCCAAAAGGGACCAGCGTGGCCGTGAGCAAATGCAAAGCAAATTTTAAGGACCAAAGACGCAAAATCTGACTTAGGACAGAAGAGTTTTGGGGCTTCTGTGGTTAGCCATTCAATTTGTGTCACAGGTCAAGTCTATGGTACATACTGTTCCCTTTGGCCCAACTGACCTCTTGGATTTGCCTCTTTGGTTACATCACATTGAGCTAACAAGCAGGCGTACCATGTGTTTGTGATCTGTCTTATATAGCACATCACTTTTGTCTCCCTTTCCAGTGCAGGACAGGTGTCATGCATTCCATCTTTATTAGTTTGTTAGCCTACAGTCTGTTGGTCCTTCTCCTTAACACGTCCTTATCACCCTGCTCCTTCATGGGCATCACATGCACCCATCTGAAGAACTCAGCGTCCTTGTAGAGGTTTGTCCCATTATTGTACCCATAGTACATATTGTTCGCATTAACCTAAAAGATGTCACAAATTTGTGTCTTAAGTTACTCCATATCGAGCCGAAAAGCTTGGGTACCATGTGAACTTTTATTTAGCAAAGAAATCTCCGAGGACCAGAGTGGATGATTGGAATCTCGGTGGATAATGGGTCTGCCTCTCTGTCCTTCTCCACTTAAATACCTAACTTTTGTTTGGGGCAGATGTGCACCTAATTCACACATTGGCGTACCATGAACTTGTGCTTTGTCTTTTATAGCACGTCACTTCTCTCTCTATCTAATGTGTGATTTGTCTAAGATGTCAAATGTACCTCTTCTTAGGGAGCTTGCTAACCTGGAATCCTGTCAGTCATTCTCCTTTGACCCGCCCCCATCAGTCCTCCCTCATTGAAGGCGTCACAATTTTACACGTGATACTTTTTACTCCACTAAACACATAAAATTAAGAATAAGATAAGCATTTCTCTCTGGAAGTCTTCCAGTAAGCTTTAATAAGACAATGTCAAAGGTACAGCTCTATAGTTCTCCTTCATGGCAATATAAACAATAAAGTGTCATGGCATCATACTTCAATTCTTTGGTTGAAGCACGGCCTTCATTTTTTAACAAGTTCAGATCAGGCGATTAATCACATCTGACAATTTTTTCTTGTTACAACTTTCCGAGCTGCAGACGATCCTTATATGTAACGAAGGCAGCTCAGTAATGATTTCAACATGGATTCGACCCGAAGTAAACCATTTTTCAAAGGACTGGCAGTCACTTGGATTAATTCCAGTGCACCCCTTGACTAACAAGTTGTGAAGCTGGCAATGGCTCTTAGCCAGTGCCCCCACAAGGTTTTTCCTCAAAATTGAAATTATTGGACAAAACAATAATCGTAAGATTGGCTAAGAAAAAAGGACATACTAGTATTTAATTGGAAGGGAGGTGCCAGGTGACATTGCTCTCCAATTGTATTATAACTTGACAGGAGAGATAACTGGAATTCAGACTGATGGTCTAATTTTTCACTAGGCATGAAAGGAAAGTCACATACCACATGACCAAATTCATGGAAAAGATTCACCACTTCAGGGAATTGCAACAACCCAGGGTGACCATCAACTTTCTTTTCAAATTGAGAAACAAGTAGCGCCACAGGAATCTGGATCCAAGGAAATTTCGTTAGTGAAAATCTAAGAACTAGAATCAGGCAAGTGATACATCCAGCAGTTACCTGTCTTGAACCATTATTTAGTAAACCATTCTGAAGAGCTATGACACAGGTGTGAGCATATTTACCGACTCTGTTAAAACGAATTTTCAGTGTTCTACCATAAAGTTGATAAAGGAAGCACATTGAACTTGAAGAAGAAGAATCGAGCTGGGATAACCTGGAGTATAGATCCAGGTAAAAATAACCAACAAGTCCTTTAGAACTTAGATCTGAAGCTGAAAATAGCTGCACATCTGGATGCCAAACCTCAGCACCTTCAACTTCCTTGAAATCCAAGCCTAATATTAAATAAATTATTATTATTATTATTGTGCTATGAGTAAGGGAAAAAGGATCAAAGACACCAAACACATTCGGGGTGATTACCAAATAAGTCTTGGCAGATTTTGAAGATGCCGGACAAAACCAAATTGATAGGGAAGTACTGTTTAATTACTCCAAAATTCATACGGAATTGTTGATCTTTGACTCTTTTGACATAGTATGGGAGATCCTCCATGCCGAAAGGACATTCGCCTTCCTCTTTTTTCTACATTACCAGAACACAAGAATCTTTAAGAGGTGAAGCATATAGGTGAAACAGACCAAACATAAGCTTAAGTGTCAACATACAGGAAATTTGAAGTTACCTTTAATGCTTTAACCATCGAAAGTTCCCTGTAGGCTAAATCATTTAAGCTGGCAGAAAGACTCTCCAAGAACTCAAACACCTAATAAGTTTGAAAATCAAGAGAAATAGCAGACCAAAATTCATTTTGCAAACTTGTAATAAACATTCCAAATATATAAAACATAAATTGTTACTCTTTGCATAGAGTGGAAATGATAGATATTCAGCACCTCTTAACATTTTGTGCATGATCCTTCTCTATTTTATAGTAGTGGTCAGAACTATTAAAAGGAAAGAAAGAGTAATTACGGAATAGAGTAAAGAGAGACATGTATTCCTACGAGCCAAGGGAGTTGTGTATTCTTCTTGAGGGCAAATTATTCAAGTTCGGTAAAGAATATTAATCATCAATGAATTTTGCACCAACCTTAGAGGAAGACTTTGCCATTCTAACATCAGTGGCATAGTCAGCATAATTTGCAAAGCCAAGCAATCTAGCAAGCTTGTGCCGCAACTGAATCTGAATTTGTACAAGAAACATGAATATCAACTGGAATTTGAATAGGAGGAGAAGGCAGCATATTAGTACATTGGTCCGTCAATCTGCATCCATCAGGAACTTAGCATACAGTAAGTTCATCTTAATCATCAGCATTTTGTGTGAGAACAATATTCTCCACAGACAACCAAAACAACCGAAGTAAAAGCTCATAGTACATTCAGTTCTCAGTATAATAGAACTTCTAAGACTATCAAGTATCATGTCAACTTGTTTTTCTATGCAAATGCTCAGAAACTGCAAACTTCTGGGCATTCATACCAGCTTTTCAAGGATAGTAACATTGGCTTCACATCTGCGCCCATAGGAAATAGCAACAGCTCTTCTTGTTGATCCCACCTTCAAAGACAAAGAACTTCTAAATCACAAATGTTTAGGATGGTTATCAAGGAAGACAGACAAAGAACTTTCAGAAGTAACATTTTTGCATAAAATAAGACCCTATTTCAAGATGTACATTGAAGAGATAATTAGAGACTGAAGCAATAAACAAATAAATACAGGGTGAGGTATTTCTGTAAGGAACTTGAATTTTGAGCAAGGATTTAACAGCACCGCATAAACCCAGCTTGCCTCAAGATAAGTACTAGAATTTGCTCCCAAAATGGGTCCAAAACCAGCTTAAGTTCCCAAATGGGCTGCTCTTTTTTTCTTTTCGGGTGGGGGGAGGTTTACAAAAATGGAGAGTATGCAGCATTCAACGACCTATATTTTGAATGGACCCGACTGACGGTTATTTAGGCCTACTTAAGTACAGGCCGTTGGATATTACTAAAATCTACTACCTTAAAGATTAAAGGTAGATTTTTGTAAATGTCCAATGACCTATATAAAAACATATAACCCCCACCCAGCCACTGAACGAAACACAAAAACGCCAAAAGTTTCCCCCTTCTCGAGGTAAAAACCAGCAATTTCCCCATTTATAAGCCCCAAGCTCTCGGTTTCTGAACCAAATACCCTAAAACAACTCTATCTAAAAGCCTATTGAAGGGTAAATGGAGGTTTGCCTAAAAGTTCATAAAAGTGGATTATTCAAAATTTGTCACATTTGAGATTTTAACACGAGGCGGTGTTAACGCGAGTTTAGAGGTTTGGAGGCAGACCTTGAAGTCTAAATGTTTTAAGTTGAGCAGGACCAAAGACAGAATACTTAGAGTGCAAGTTCTATAGAGCAGTCATACAAGAGAATGGGGAGATTCACAAGGATGCCACACATCGTATTGGGGCGAGGTGAATGAAATGGAGGTTCGCTCCCGATGCTTTGTGTGATAAGAAGGTGCCACCAAAACTTAAAGGTAAGTTCTATAAAGCAGTGTTCGACTATGGTGTATAGGGCAAAGTGTTGGTCTGTCAAGAGCTCATATGTCCAGAAGATGAAGGTAGCAAAAATGAGGATGTTAAGATAGATATGCGGGCGTACCGAGATTGATAGAATTAAGAATGAAGTTACTCGGGACAAGGTGGGTGTAGTCCCGGTGGAGGACATGACTTAGATGGTTCGGACATGTGAAGAGGAGAGGCACAGATGCACCAGTGAGGAGGTGTGAGAGGTTCGCCTTAGAGGGCTTAAGAGAGGCAGGGGTAGGCCGAAGAACTATTGGGGGGAGGTGATTAGGCAAGACATGCCCTTCATGGGAAGGTATAGAGGTCGAGAATTAGGGTAGAATGTTTGGGAGCGGAGTGGTTTCCTTGTTCATACTGGTAACATTAATACGTACTCTCGTATTTTATCGGCCTTAGGTTTCTATTATTACCTGTTGTCTCTTTCATTACAGTCTTCTTACTATCTTGTTGTTATTAATGCTTCTTTTCCATGGCTTCTCATTGTAGTTTCGGCCTTTTTCCTTTTCATTATTGTTATGCTTATGCTTACCGAGTTGAGGGTCTATTAGAAACAGCATATCTATCTCCACAACGTAGGGTAAGGTTTACATATACACTACCCTCCCCATACCTCACTATATGGGTTTACACTGGTATTATTGTTGTTGTTGTTGTTGTCGTCGGATTTGAGATTTTCTTCAAAAAAGATACTTTTATAGTAAAAAAATTAATTATATTAATGTATTTGATAGTAGTATACCAACAAGTATAACATCTTACAAAACGATATTGTTCTCATTTGCAAAAGCATCAACAATCTGTCGTCCCAAAATGAAAGCATTCTGGTTATTCGAAACTAATTTCCCTATCACCATCTTCAGCCTTTCTGCTAGTAATTTTGCAATAATCTTATAGATACTCCCTAGCAAAGTAATAGGTCTGAAATCTTTTATCTCCAATGCTTCATGGGATCAGAGCAATGAAAGTGGCATTAAAACTTTTGGTGAAACAACCTTCTTAGAAGAACAGATTCACAGTATTCCATACATCAATTCTGATTGTGTTCCAACATTTCTGGAAAAAAATGGAGATTAAAACCATCAAGACCTGGTGCCATATCTCCCTTAAAGAGCTTCATAACTCTTTCCACCTCCTCCATTGTACTACGTCTCTGTATCCACTCTTTCTCCTCGTCGGTCAATTTACTCAACTCCTCATCAGACCACTTTGGCCTCCATGTTTCAGATTCTCTAAACAAACCTTCATAAAATTCCACAACATGTTCTTTAATCACTTTCTCATCTTCAATCAATTCTCTTTCAATAGAATTCTTATCAATATAGTTATATCTCTTGTGAGCATTTGCCTGTTTATGCAAAAACTTTGTGTTTCTATCTCCATGTTTAATCCATAAACACCTAGATTTTTGTCTCCAGAAAATTCCTCTGCCATTGCAATCTTCTAGTTCTCTCTTGACAGCACCCCTTTCAGCCTCCATTTGATCAGAATTGTTAAGTACTTGCTTTACATGATCTAAAGCTTCCATTCTTGATAAAGCCTTGGCTTTCCTATCTGCCAAATTGCCAAAATACCTCTCTATTCCATTTTTTCAGGTCTTCTTTCAACAACTTCAGTTTTTTTGCCAGAATCTCATCAGCTCTGCCTGGTATATTATAAGAATTCCACCATTTATCCACCAATTCAGTGAAATCCTTGTGTTCAAACCACATGTCCTCAAATTTAAAGTAACCTTTCCCCTTATTCCATTCACCACATTCTACCAGGATAGGACAGTGATCTGAAGTTACCCTCGGCAGCACTCTTTACTTTAGGAGTTTAAATTGTTCATCCCAACTTTCTGAATATAGGAATCTATCAATTCTGGAAGCACATTGGCTATTTTCACATTGATTAATTGAGTTGTCATCGGTTTTCCTTACTTGAGTTCATTCGTATTTCATATGTATTCTAACTATGTTGTTGCTTTATTACCTGGTTATTTCTTGTTGCCATTTGTGCTTCTACTATTTTCACCGTTGGTTATAAATTCGTGATCCTTCCGTTGTTGGTCTTACATTGATGTTCTTTCCATTATATTAGCTTTATGTTATATCCTGCACAGATTTACATGTCTGGTAGGTGTCTTGACCTGGCCTCGTCACTACTCTACTAAGGTTAGGATTGATAATTACTGGGTAACATTGTGGTGTACTCATGTACGCTTCTGCACATTTTTGTGCAAATCCAGGTACTTCTGATCGAGTTGGTTTTTGAGACTTATGCCTGCGCGGCTGGAGACTTCAAGGTATATCTACTCGACGTTCGTAGGTCCCGAAGTCACCTTCTATTGTCTTTTATTGTTTACTATTATTTCGGAACAGTGATGTACTTGGTATTCCTAGTTACTCTTAAGTAAGCTTATGACTTGTACTACCGGTGTTGGGATTGTATGACTAACGTTGTTTCAGCTATGTTGTTTAAGTTATTAACTAATGAATTGCAGTTAAGTTAGTTAAATTCCATTAATTCTCAGCATGTGTTAGGCTTACCTAGTCCCAGTGAGCGGGTGCCATCACGACTACCTAAGGTAGGATTTTGGGGTCGTGACACCCCCCCTCCCCCAATTTGGGCCTTAAATCCACCTCCTTTGTGAATAGTTGCTCATAGAATCCTTATGGATTTACTCTTTAATTCTCTGAGAAACACATACCATGTTAACCATTTAAAGCAGTATATTTACCCAACATTTTTGTTCAAGGTAAGGTTCTATGAACAATGACGGGAGTTTTAGCACGAGAAATTTCGCCTTTCACTTTTTGGCATTTTAAGTAGACACCCTTGAAGTCGAATGATCTAAGAGGCATGCTTCTGAAACTTTAGGCTAGCCTTTAAGTAGGAATAGTTTAGTTTCATCGGACTCTCATTTTAATCAATTTTGTTCCCTTAGGGATCGTTTGGTTTAGAAGCAAATTATGCAGGGATCAGTAATGTATGGATTTGTAATGCAAAGAGTGCAATGCAGAAATTGGCAATGCATGGATCATAATACTGAATATTTGGTATTATTATACAATGTACATTTTAAAATATGCTTGTATTTTTTAATACAATAAAAGATTGGTTACATCATGAAGACTTATTTTTTTCATTTAGTTGTTCTAATCCTATGTATTACTAATTCCCTCATTCATATTCTATATTATCCCACATAAATAATAAATAAATTTTCGCATGACTTATACGGGTATTGGATATGCGGAAAAGAACATTTGAAACCAAACTCTATAATGAACTATGATATGTTTTACATGGAAAAGAAAAACCAAACCAAACATTGTATAAACAAAGTTGAATTTTAAGTGGAGATTATTTTCTGTCAAGAACTGGTTTGAAGTTGTTTGAGTAGGTTTACTTCATGCTTCTCATCAGAATGTCAAGGGGTTGTATTTGTAGTAGCAGGTTCAGCTTTAGGTTTCCTGAAGTGGAAATTTAGTGGAATCTGCTTTTGGAAAACTAAAGTGATTTTCCTAAAAGATAAAAAGGGCAGCCTGGTGCACTAAGCTCCCGCTATGCGCGGGGTCCGGGGAAGGGTCAGACCACAAGGGTCTATCGTACACAACCTTACCCTGCATTTCTGCAAGAGACTGTTTCCACAGCTAGAACCCGTGACTTCCTGGTCACATGGCATCAACTTTACCAGTTACGCCAAGACTCCCCTTCAGATTTTTTCTAGAAGATCTCTTTAGAAATTGTTAGATCAATATCTACACTCAAGTGGATCACCCGGGAATTAGTAAGAATGTGGGTCCACATGGGGTTCAAAGCTGTAGAAAATAATTTTGAAGTATGTGAGAATCGAACTTGCCACCCTCGTGGAGAATCTGAACCCCCTTAACCACTAAGTTGAACATTTGGTTTATATTAAGGGGACTCAATATAATATATATATATGTATATATATATATATGTATGTATATACAAAATAAACAAATTTGACCTTTATACAAAGTGTAATTTTCCGGCGAAGGGTATATTGTACGCCGCCATACCCTGCATTTCTGCAAGAGGCTGTTTCCACGGCTCGAACCCGTGACCTCCTGGTCACATGGCAGTAACTTTACCAGTTACGCTAAGGCTCCCCTTCAGGTTTTCTCTAGAAGATCTCTCCAGAAATAGTTAGATCAGTATCTGCACTTAAGCGGATCACCTTGGAATTAGTAAGAATGTGGGTCTATTGGAAGGGAAGTAAGATGGGGTTCAAAGCTGTAGAAAATAATTCTAAAGTGTGTGGGAATCGAGCCTGCCACCCTCATGGAGAATCAAAACCCCCTTAACCACTAAGTTGAACATTTGGTTTATATTAAGGGGACTCAATATAATTTGACATTTATACACAATATAATTTTCCGGCAAAGGGGTTTGGATGAAATCCTCTTCCGCCCTCTAGCTCTGCCCATGGACTCGCTCACATCTTATATGGTTTATGTCGCATTCCGGTTTTGCAATTGTTTAGTTGTACTTGTTTGTAAGGTAGTATTTAAATTCTTTTTTACTTTGCTTATCCAGATATGAGTGAATATCCCGTGTTGACCCTCTAGTCTAGACATATCCAGTGTGATGTTTGGGATAGGCATAGAGAAATAAATCCAGTTCATCCACGACGTACAGATGGGAAGTTCTAGTGTCATGTTTGTGCCCCTCCTCTACAGAGTCGTGTCATACAGTACTGATAGAAATCTAGGTTCAGGGTGATGTAACGCTGTTGGCCATATACAATTTGATTGACGGTTGATCATGGTACTTTTAAAGCGTCGGCACCCAGAGACATACATTCTAGGCAACCACCATATTACAAGATATTGAGCTAATTTGAAGGCTTTCTGTAGATGTCCACAGTCCACACTGTCGGGTGGGGTTGTGGGGTACCAAGGTGGCGAGATGAGATGAAGCATGTGACCGGCTTTCACCCCATTGCTAATTCATTAAAAGGGTGGCAGATTGGCACATATTTGATTAAGACCTACTTTGACTAGGCAGCAGATATTACTATGGATGCTCTCGACGAGGTAGTGCAGCAGGGATGCCAGCGTACATAGTAATATAGTATGCATGTAATATATACATTTACATGTTTCATTCTACACCAAAAACAAAACAAAAATTAGCCTTAATCTAGAGAATCAAATTAGCAGTATCTTCAAAGCATCTTTTATTTCTCTCAAGCCATATAGTCCACTATATCCATGCATGTATAGCGTTCTACCAAAGTAGCCATATGATATTGGTACTTAGCAATGTGAGTTAGTTGATAGGAATGGGCTGCTTTTAAGAACACTTCCCAAAATTCTGAAATAAAATCATACATTTGTTTTACATTAGCCATCATCTATTAGAAAGAAGTTCTCATAAAATAATTTCACCAGCATTTAATGTTAAACAAATACTGAAGCTCCTTAGGTTCAACTAGACGAACCAGCTGTGTTCAGCTAACAAGCAAACAATTCAACTGGTGATACAGAAAAAGAGAAGTTACAGATTAATATATGGAAACTAATAGAAACAATACATCTATTAGCATCGCATGAGTTCCTCCTTGGTCCCAAACAATCAACAAATATAGTAAAGTCTAAAAAGGCAAACACCCAGAAGGATTTAGGAGCAATGACATAAATAGTTCGATGAAAGAAAACTGCCTTTCAGCAAAAGATGCATGCATATGTCATAATCTCTGCTTAACTCACCTTGCAAAGCTCTAGCACCGGTGAAATCTGATGGCTCTTCAAAATGATTTTTCTTTTACCATCTTTAGATTTTTCTAAGCTCTGCATGAATTCAACAACGAGGAGAGTGTCAGAAAATGCACTTTGAAGAATTTTTAATCTATACTATATTAAAAGCACGAAGGCTATTAGCGAAATGTCGTTCGCCTATTTTACCCTTTAAAAATAGATTTCACACTAGAAAAATTAGTTAATTAATTATTTTTTAAATTCTTAGGACTTGAAAATCAATTAAGTTTTGTTTATTAAACTCCTCTTTATTTGAACTATGTAAGAAGTCATAATATTCAAAACATTAAAATCGATTCAAAATTCAAATTTTACCACTTCAATTCGAATAAACACATAAAAAAGAACACTGAAGTTATGCAACATATCTTACATATATAAACCAAATTGAACAATGGAATAGTCATTAAATGATACTTATATAATTAAGTAAAGAAGCATATATAAAGTTTATAGCAATATATGTAATATAAGAGTCCTAAAATAAAGACACATTCATATTTGTCATAATAATAAGATTAATGAAGATAATCCAAAAGAATAATTAGCAATATTGACTATTTAACATAGGTAAATATAAAATAGAGTATCCACTTTTACATGTCTGTGTTCCTATCTACAACACAAGAACCCTAAGACACAATCATCAATTTTTTAGCCTTTAAAAAGAGAACACTTAGTTGATAAAATACTTATTACTGTGAAATATTAAAAATTTGAATCACAAAAAATAAAGTAGTTTCTTTAATGTTAAGAACAAATAATTAAATCTTTAAAATACTATATTAGAAAAAGAATCCAATTCTATTATTTTCAATATCCATCATATAAATAACGATATTTTCCAAATCCAATTCTAGTAAGGTATTAAGACTCAGATTTGGTAAAAGCGCTAACTTGGAGAAATAAAATAAAATGTTTTCATTAATTATTTTTTTTATTAATTGTAAAATATTAACTCAACATTATTTATTTTGACACTTTATATTGTCATTTATCATTTTTCCATGACTCATAGGGTCAATCTGCCTTGGCGATGGCTGAACCAACGCGTCACATTCAAGGGGAGGTGCCATGGTGCATGTTATTTGCTGATGTATATTGTTGATTGACGAGACAAGAGGCGGAGTTAACGCTAGGCTGAAGGTTGGAGACAAACCCTGGCGTCTAAATGTTTCAGGTTGAGCAAGAGTAAAACAGAATAACTAGAGTGTAAGTTCAGTGAGTAACCCATGAGGTGGACGTGGAAGTGAGACTTATACACAAGTCATCCCCATGAGAGGAAGTTTCAAGTATCTAGGGTCTGTAATCCAAGGTAATGGGGAGATTGATAATGATGTCGCACATCGTTTTTTTTTATATGACATGTGCTACTTTCTGCTACAAGTTATTAGCCCAAAAAGAAATGAAGCAAAAATGAGAGTTTGGGATTTCTTTAAAGGGTGGTTGCCCCTCTTTGTTCTGCTGTTGATTTTCCTCTATTCACAAAAACCAACAGCCCTTGTCATGGAAGCAACAGAAACATAAAGAATATAATAAAACATTATTACTCCTCCTCTTCCTCTCGAGCCGAGGATTTTTCGGAAACAGCCTTTCTACCTCCCCATGTAGGAGTAAGGTCTGCATACACATTACCCTCCCCACACCCTACTTGTGGGATTCCACAAGGTTGTTGTTATTGATGTGATAAGGTAAGATTTTATTAAAAAACAGTATTAAGTTGATACTAGGAATTACAAAAAATGTAAGCTAGACTTGAATACATCAAATTCCTAAATGTTCTAGCAAGTCTAGCACATCATGCAAATTAAAAATAGTTTTCCCATCCTTCCAGGAATACAAATAATACAGGCAATTGAATTTTACAATCTGAATTTTTCTCTGTGTCTTCAGAAACTTCTTTTGTTTCTTTCTTCCCAAATAGTCTATACATCCAGATTTTCAATAAGCCACCTGGGTAAGTTACTTTCCATCATTCAAATAGTTCTCTGAATTTCCCAGGTATAACCCATTCTACTCCAAAGATAGCCAGAAACATAGACCAAATCTACCAGTTAAACTTGCATTGTAAAATAAGTACTCCATACATTCACCACAGTCTTCACAGAGATAGCATCTAGTAAATAATATCCAGCCCTTCCTCTTCAAAGTTTCTTGTGTTAGACAAGCCTCATGTGTCATGAGCCAGCCCAAGCATGCACATTGCAGTCTTCCAAATCGTCTTCCAAGGCCATTTCCTAGATTGTCCCTGCTGTTGTGCGTTAAGAATTTTATAGCATGAACTTACTGAGAAAATGCCATTAATACTTGCCTTCCAGAGTAGTTTATTTTCTTTCCATGTGTGACTAAAATTTTTGCATCTTCTGAATGAATAAATCAAATTCCTGCATTTCTCTTTCAAAGGGATTCCTTCTAAACTGAAACTCCCAGCCTTCCTCAGGGAACACATCCGCTAGCATTCGGATTACCAGCAACACAAAATAAACTTGGAAACTGATCCTTAAAAATCCCAGATTCATCCCAATTATTTTTCCATGGCCTCATCCTCTTACCATCACCGACTTCCAATCTAATATGTATTAAATTCCATTCAGAAATTGGATATTTGCCTCCAAACAGCTAATCCATATGGCATATTAACTTCCTTAGGAGCCCATAAACCTTCTTTTTTTTTTTTGATAAGGAGGAGCCCATAAACCTTCTTTAACATACCTGATGTTCACACGCCTTATTGAAGCGGCGTAGATGAAATGGAGGCTCGCATCGGGTGTTTTGTGCGATAAAAATGTGTCAGCAAGACTTAAAAGGTAAGTTCTATAGAGTAGTGGTTAAACCGATTATGTTGTATGGAGCGGAGTGTTGGCCAGTCAAAAACCCTCATGTCCAGAAGATGAAAGTAGCGGAACTGAGAATGCTGAGATGGAAGTGTAGGCATACTAGGAAAGATAAGATTAGGAATGAAGATATTCGGAATGAGGTGAGAGTGGCCTCCGTGGAGGACAAAATATAGGAATGAGGTTGAGATGGTTCGGGCACGTGAAGACAAGATGCACGGATGCCCTAGTGAAGAGATGTGAGAGTTTGATCATGGTGGGTCTAAGGAGACGTAGAGATAAGCCAAATAAGTATTGGGGAGAGGTAATTAGGCAGGAGATGACACATCTTCAGCTTATCGAGGATATAACCTTTGATAGGAGAGTGTAGAGGTCGAGAATTAGAGTAAAAAGTTAGTAAGTAGTCGAGCGTATATCCTTTCCTTATCGGTAGCACTAGTTTTATTCTCGTATTTCCTTATTCTTAAATTTCTATTACTACCTGATGTATCCTACTTTAGTTTTCTTATTATCTTAGTGTTGTTACTGCTACTTTTTTCATGTCTTCTTTGCTATTGTATTTCTTTTTAAACTGCTGTGATTTTGCTTTCCTTGAGCCGAGGATCAATTGGAAAGAGTACCTGCTCAAGGTAAGGTTAAGGTCTGCAAACACACTAGCCTCCCCAGACCCCACTTGTGAGATTACACTGGGTATGTTGTTTTTGTTGTAGTCACAAGTCCAACCTCTTCATTTCCAAATCTCTAAAAGATCAAAAGATTATTTCAATTTGTGTTTTGTGACAAATCCTCAAAAAAGTATCTATCTATATAGAATAGGAGAAGCAAAAGCATTATATTAAGACAAGTGGCATAATCACAACAAGCCAAGTGTCATTATTAAGACAAAATAAACTACTTTTAACTAAAAAACTTTTTGAATTTTAAATTTTGAATTAATCGGTTACTCTACTTGAATTAATAAATATAGATATCTTATAATTATCTATCAAAAACGAAAATATAAAAAAAATAAATACTCATTCAAATTGGGGAGTAGTTTTACGTTGGAGTTTTAAAATTATTTTAAAATAAAAAACAAAAATAGCAAAAAAACTACCAATTCAAATTGGGGAGTAATTTCTTCCTAATATATATATATATATATATATATATATATATATATATATATATATAAGAGAAGTAAATAATTATATGATGCCAAGTAGCATAATCATAAGACCACAAGTGTAGATTCATAGGACAAACCTCCAATAAAGTTAGAGTTTTAAATTATTTTCAAATAGAAAACGAAATTAAAATACTCACCTCTCTATGCATATGCAGTTTTAATGCTCAACGTCATTGCTTATGCATATACCAAAAGCTTTGGGTAATTGTTGTGAGGTCTTCAACTCTTCTTATTGCCTCAAGACAGTAGTATTTTTTACAGGGATCTGCTCACTTATGGATTAAGTTGTTGTTTAAACTTTGAAGCTGCAGAAATTCAAGCACTGTTAGGCGTTAGCTGCAGGCCAAACATTTCTGTGTAGTTCGGATCCCGAGACTTCACCCCTTCCTTTAAACTGTTGGGTTTGATTTTTCCCCAATAACCGAATACTTTTGTCTGTAAATACTGCATATTTGATTCCATCCATAAATCGATTTTCTTCCCTATGAGTTATAGTCTCAATAAGAATGCTAGTTCTTACTGTTCATATATTATGATATGAATATACCACATCAATTCGTTATGTATGGATGATGAGATTCCATTGATACAGAGCCAATTCCAATAGACTTATTGGAGGGTCCCATTGGCGTGCATCCAGTAGGAATTGAACCTACGAATTCGCCAATTATGAGTTGGGCGCTTTAACCATTCAGCCATGGATGCTTAGCGGGGATCCTCGTACATGGTGAATAACCAAATTCCAATTGAAATGAAATCTTTAGGATAAATCAATGCAATTTAGGAGGAATCAATG
>ML391726.1:0-12797 GCA_005239525.1 Nicotiana knightiana
AGAGAGGGCTGTCCTTTTGTTGTCACGAAGAGACAAAAGCACTCATATAAATGGTGCTAATTCCCATGTTCTTTCTAGTCTCATTTGGTTTCGAGAGCCTCCCTCTCCCCGTCCCTTATTCGTCTTTTGAAAGCCGTCGTCTTGGATTTTCTTTCCGTATGCCGAGGAACTATTGGCAACGTTTTTAGGGAGCTCTTTGGGAGCGAAATGACTGACGCGCTAGGAGTGGTCTTTAAGAGCCTGCTTTCGAGTCACCCGGTGAATTTACCAACCCTGTTCGACTTCATCGCTACGCCCCTTACCTCTTCATTGGGAGCAGGTTGACTACAGAGGGTTCCCCCCTAATTGAACTCAAGCTTCTTTTTATGCTATTTGGAGTGCTGTCTTTTTTGCAGCTTTTGTTGTTGCCGGAACTATGTGGTATGGTTCGGCAACAACCCCGATTGAATTATTTGGGCCCACTCGTTACCAATGGGATCGGTAACTCGCCCTTTGACACCAAGGGATAAGAGTTGATTGCTGGCGATGACTTGGTGAAGGGGTTCCGGAAAGGGATCGAAGAGAATGTAGTTCATTCAAGGCTCAGACAGAATTAGTTAGAAGCACCTCTTTCCCCCACCAGGCAGGCGGCCACGGGTCATAACGCACTCTTCGCACAACAAATCCACTTTGAAGTTGACTTATTCGCTCGGCCAATCGTCGGAATGTGTACGAGATACCATAAGGGCCCAATATCTCAATAGCACCTTTGTCTTATGGATTAATCATTTTGAAATATGTATTCTGGACTCACTTTGAATATAGACTAGAATTTTATCATTTCAGAATTTGTATTCTAGGCGTTAACAGTGTCTATTAGAAAGACATATGTATTCTGGACTCATCTGTTATGTAGTCTGCTTTGGGATGTAATGGACTCATCTATTGTATTCTATAGACGGGAATGTAGTCTGCTAAGCGTAGGAATTTTATTTTGAGTCACAGTGGTCAGCAAACAATTAATGCACGCAATATAGATTGAATTAGGCCGATAAACCGCCCGATAAGAGCTAAACTGATACCAATCCGCCCGATATCTTATCGGGTGGCTAGCGGATTAATACATTTAAAAGTCGATAACCGATAAGCCAAACCGTTTAAGAGCAAATAACCGCCTAATCCTCCCGATAAGCAGCCCTACCCTAGAGATCTTATTGACTTACTTCTTACTAAGTTGCTCCGACATGGCAGTTTAGGTGTAGCACCCGCGTCGACACGACACTAGTATAGGTGTAGGTATGGGATCCGTACCGGATCTGGTCAAAAACTTTTAGGTACTTTGACCACGACGGACAGAAAAATTCGAGACGAGATACAATTTGATTACCGAAATCAGAACTAAAACTAAGGTAAATTTTAAGAAAATAGCATATCTTATCTAGGAAATCAATCTTTTACTTATCTACAACTTGACAGAAAATCTACATTTTACAAGCTATTCGTAAGTATTCCACAAAATTTCTCATAAATTAGAGAGAATTTTATTTATTTTAATTATTTTTAGCCGGATCCCCACACCCGTATCCGTACTAGGATCCGTATCCCCGAATCTTAAAATTTACATCTTGAAAGATCCGACCTCAAGATCCGACCCGTGTCCGAGCAACTTAGACTTCTTATGCATTGCATTCATTTCTACATGTATATTGACCCATGACCAGATGGCGTTATATGCGTGTATATTATACGTATATGGGGTATGGGAAATGTTATGGCGTTATGTACGCACCACCATCTGATAAGTTGGTATACGTTGATGATATCGTCCACAGAGGCCGAGATGATATGATGGGATGCCCTCAGAGGCTTGATGATGTCATGTACGCATATACCTATGCATGATATGAAACTTATACGTATATGCATGACACGATAAATGTTTCATGATTCACTGAGCTATTCAGACTGACAGGTTGAGCCATTTACTCTATGTTTCTTTTATGTCTTTTATATACTTATTTTCATGTTTTACATACTCGGTACTTTATTTGTACTGATGTCCCTTTTGCCTGGGGACGCAGCGTTTCATGCCCGCAGGTCCCGATAGCCAGATTGACAATTCTCCTAGTAGGCTATCAGCTCAGCAGAAAGTGTTGGTGCACTCCTCTCGCTTCGGGTGTTGCCTATTTGGTCAGTATGCTTTGGAAATATATTGATTGGTATGGCGGGATCCTGTCCCGACCTTTATGATGTTTATGTACTCTTAGAGGCTTGTAGACATATGTCATGTATATGGATGATTGTATGGCCTTGTCGACCTATACTTTGAGGGTAGAAATGATCATTTCGGTCTTATAGGCCCGTATGTCACATGTATAAGTTTATATACCATGTTGGGTCGTAATATGTCTAGTATTCGCTAATGTCTTATTTTGGTTATCTTATAAAGGCCTTTCCGGCTCATTTACCCGTGATAGTAAAAATATATTATGTTGGTACTCGCTTGAGTAGGGCACCGGGTGCTCCTCGCCGCCCGTCGCCGCCCATCGGTTTGGGTCGTGACAGAAAAGGTCCAAATATGCCCTTGAACTATGCAAAATTGATTTGCGTTGTCCGTCGTAAACACTTTGGCTCAAATGTACCCTGTCGACCAATACTTGCTCTAAATATACCATTATTTTAAACGGCCCCATATGGAGGGCATATTTGGTCCCCATGCGCATACTATGAAGGCATATTTGGCTCATTCAAATTTTTAAGCTTTTATGGTATTGAGTTATCTTGTTTGGTTCATGCCAATGTAGTGAAAGTTTGTAATGATAAATCCCTCTCAAATCGATTGATTTTCTTCTGTAAATCTTAAATATGAATAAAGAGAAGCAATGTATAGAAAAAGGTAAACCATTTGTTGGAAGGCCTATATCAATAAATTTCTTCACGGCCTAATATGCCTCAAAACACGACTAAATAGTCACTCTTGGCATCACAACAATAAAAACTAATACAATAGACAAGTCTAGCCACCATTGGCAATAAATGAATTAACTGCATCAATCATATGTGTCGAATCTCAACTCAATAGAAAAAATTAAATTACTTACCCCCTCCATAAAGACAAAACATGGTACACTTTGCTTAGAAGAAAGAGAAGCATGGTTTTGGAACAAAGAGAAGTGAAGTGTACAAAAAACCTAAATTATTTGTTGGAAGAGAAGCCTTACAAGTTGTTCTCTTCCAACAAAATAGTTGAGGTTTTCCTACGTTTTACTTCTCTTTGTTCGTATTTCAAATTTACAGGAGGGAACCAATCGATTTGAGGGAGGGTTTATCCTTACAAACTTCCATTACATTGTCACGAACTAAACAAGATAACTCACTAACATAAAAGTTTAAGAACTTTAACGGGCCAAATATGCCCTCAAAGTATGCGTGTGGGACCAAATATACCCTCCATATGGGGCCGTTAAAAATAAGGGCATATTTGGAGCAAGTATTGGAGGGCAAGGGCATGTTTGTGCTAAAGTATTAATGACGGGCATATCAGCTCAATTTTGCATTGTTCAAGAGCATATTTGGAACTTTTTCGTTTCCTAATTGTCACAGGCTTTTGCGGCGACTACATCACATCTTTTCCCGAGGACCATTTCAGCGACACCTTCCTTTTTCCCGCTACTAATCTTGCATCAACTTTCTGGCGATCAGAACTTTCCAGCAAGATCCCCATGAGTAGATATTCTCATTGGCTTTCTGTAGGTTCTCCAGCAATGTTTTTGTTTACAGTTTATGTTTTCAAAATCAGCAAACTCTAGTTGATTTTCTCGATTTAACTTTGAGTTTGCGTGTTAGAATGTTAAATGATAGTGTTAGAATACTAGGCAATGTAAAGTGTTAGCGTTAGAATGTTAGAGCTAGTATTAGAAGTGTCACGTTCTTAAGTAAAAAATTGTCCCGACTTGGACATATGTCATATGTGTAATACAACAACAACAACAACAACAAACCCAGCTTAATCTCATACATGCGATCTAGGGAGGGTAGTGTGTAGTAGGCCAGTGTTGTGAAGAGCATGAAGTGAGGAAAAGTGACAAGCTCCTTTTCGCTTAAAGCGTGAAGTGAGAAGCGAAGAGCTCGCTTTTTTGAAGTGAAGAAGAGTTAAGAAAAATATTAAAATAAATACTGCATGGACAACATGTTACACATGTGACTGCATACAACACATGTAACTGCCAATACTAAAAAATTGGCAGTGAGACTAAGAACAAAAGATGAAAAACTGAAGGAAAAAAAAATTGGCAGAGTTTTAAGGACTGAAACGAAAATAAGAAGAAGAAGAAGAAGAGAAAATGAGAAAAAGAAGAAGAACGGAAGGGGGAAAAAAATTTGGCAGCATTTCGCTGCTATTTTAAGCACCGAAGAAGAAGAAGAAGAGGGGAATGAGAAAAGAAAAAGAAGAAGAAGAAGAAGAAAACATACCTGGGCTTTAAAATTGAAACCCTAGTCGCTGCAAACATACCTGGGCTTGAAAATTGAAACCCTTGTCGCTGCTTGCTCTGTTGCTCGCTCATTTTGTAAAAAAAGATTGAGCTTTTTCATTTATCAGTGACTTAAAAGACAAAAGCGAGCGCTTCCGTCACTTCTCGCTTCGCTAGCGCTTCTCGCTTTTTTGGCAAAAGCGGACGCTTCAACCTACCTGCTACGCTTCACCCTGCAGAAGCGACATAGTGGCCACCTCGCTTCGCTTCACGCTTAAAGCACTGAAGCGAGCACTTTTCACAACACTGGTGTAGGCTGTTTTACCCCTACCCTATAAAGGCAGAGAGGTTGTTTCGGATAAACCCTTGGCTTAAGGAACAATAAGAATAAAGCAACAAGCAACAGCAGCAGTAACGTAATATGGTAATGGGAGTGAATGATATAACAAGTAATAAAGAACCACAAATAAGAGAATACAAGAATAGTACTAGTACTACCGGTAAACCTAGGAGAAACTCACAACTACCTGTCAACCTACCACCTTAATCCTCTACCTCCACACTTTAGTCATGTCCTCGATAAGGTGAAGCAATGACATGTCATGCCTAATCACCTCTCCTCAATACTTCTTTGGCCTACCCCTACCCTTCTTCAAGCCTGCCATGGTCAACCTATACATATATATTACTACATGATGCCATTGATTATCTTTTCTTTTTTTTCTTTTCTTTTTTTCTTTTCCTTTTTTTTTTTATGTTTTTTGAGATGGTTCAATTTTTGTCTGAGCATAAAATTTCCACATCCCAAGATGAGTTGATTTCCCTGCAACTTCATCATAAAACAACAGAAAATATTGATAATACAGAAAAAGGAGGCAATAGATTCCCATTGTGCATCCAGATTAGTAAATTGAGTAACAGATGGGAGATGGATGTGAAGACTAATGTCTTACATCTTACCTTGAGAAACTCAGGGGGCAACCCTTCTAGCTCCATGTCAGTGAAAAGTAGAAAACTACAATCATCATCCAAATTACGAATGTATTGCATGCTTAGCTCGTCAATATTTGCAGTTAAACGCTGCAACTCCTCTTTCTTAGATAAGGTCAGATTCACGCCATTCCTTTCAAATTCTCGAACCTGTCACTGAATCTTAACCAATTAAAAACTGAAAGAAATAGCGGATATCTTCAAATAAAAATCGCAACCTCGATTAAGAAAATCCAAAATTTGAATGACTGCGTAGAGAGAAGGGCTCTTTTGGAAGTGTACGCAGAGGCATAAGAAAGAGAGATCCTGGGAAATGAGACCTTTTAACACTTCAAATATCAAATTTATAAACATCTTATAAGAATGAAGAAATTCAACTGCATGTAAGCAAAAATTATCAATAATATGAAGAAACAAAAAGTTATGTGCTTTTCCAATTAACCTTCAATCAAAAACTAGTACCAACAAAAAGAGTTATAATTTCTGTCCTTGCAGAAAAAGAGAAGTAAAACGCTTATCCAGCAAAACTTGTGTAATCTCCATGTATAGTCCAGATGTGGCATGAGTAACTAGTTCTCTATTACTTGCACATGAGTGAAGGTTTCACTACCCAGGAAAGGTTCTGACTACTCAGACACATTTGACATTTCTCAGCCTTGACAAAGTGAACATTTTATGTACCTTTGGGAAACTATACAGCAATTTTAAAAACTATTAGCATTGGATACCTCAACTAGAATGAAATCATAGTAACCATCCAGAAAGGTAATCCACCAAAAGGTTGAGTGAATGAGGCAAGAGTGCATAACTCATGAGTGATCAAGAACCAGTGCACTTTGAAAATCAAATAAGGGAAGAAATCAGCGCATGCCTCATACCAGGAAGTGGGAAAAGTTTTTAGCATCAGTACTCAATCCATCCCCTGTTACTGTTAAAGCTTTGACAACTCTGTATATGTCCTCACGCTTCCTGAACTCATACAAAATAAAGAAAAGATGGGATAGTTAATTAGCAAGTGCTTCTAGGGAAGCTTTGATACAGAAATAGTCCGTAAATTTTTAGCTTAATGCACTACTAAATATTACTTATGATTTCTCACCATCAAATAGTTTCCCGATGTAAGCTACAGACATACTTGTGTTTACTGATGGGAGTTTAGAAATGGAACACCGCATTGCAGGTTGGGCATCCTAGATAAGAACGTTCCCTGAAGAGTTGTTGAAGGGCCTCTACTGAAGTTTTCTAGGCAAGTCAATAAGCTTTGGGACATACAAAACACACATCGGACTTATATGATTTACATTTTGGAAATGTATTTCTACCAATGTCTTTGACATCTATTATATACTAGAAGCCACCAAATTTATGATTTTGCATAAAGGTGTTAAGGGAAAAAAAACGCCATTCAAGCAAAGAACCAGTCATAGCTAAAAAGTAAAACAACAAAATAGAGGATTAACGGTAGTTTGAGGACAGTGGAAGTTGGAAATTTTGAGATTTTTAATGACATACCAACATTTATCAAGTTCGCTTTATGACCAGGAGAATCCAAGGACTATATGATTGTTATTTGAAAGGTTAAGACTTAAGAGGAAACATGGTTGATGGTTCCTAATAATTTAGTTTCGTGCTAGTTGATTTCAATAAATTACTATCACTACTTCCTAATGAAAAAATGTTCCATTCCAGCAGATCAAACTCGGAACCAAGATCTTCTTTCCTACTTCGAGATACCAAAAAGCAGAAGAGAAATTTGCAAAATGAAATAGAAGGGTTGAAACTTGCAAATGGAAGAACCTGCACATTGAAATGTGAGCATCTATTTTTCTCTCTGCTTCAGCACTAGCTTTGCGTACATCCTCTGAAGCTGATAACCATTTAGGAAAGACACATGACTGTATCAACGGGAACTGCTGTGCCTCTAAATCTGCTAATGGCAATATCACATTTACATAGGCAACCTACAAATTTACAAATAGAAATATCAGCAATATCTTGAGAACGGCATATCAGATTGAAGCATAAGACTTAATGCAGAAGAAAGTTCTAAAATAGTAATATTTGATAAGTTCCAAACAAACACAAACCCCTGATTGACTCCAATAAAATAATCAGAGAGTTAAATACTAGTTTTCGACTGCTAGACTGCAACTTAACACCGAAGTTAGCCTAATAGTCAGCTAATTGAGACACTTCTCTTCACGTGATGAACTTGAACTCAACAACTATTAAGAAATTTTTAAGCAGAATGAAACATAAGGTAACATACTTAAGTACTTAGGCACTTGGGCATAGTAAAGATTTGCCACTTAATCCTCTATCAATATATAAGAAATGATGGTCTGGCTAAGGCTTTCAGCAACTGGCCACATAACTATAACCAACTAAAATTCCATCAATTCTAGCTAGTGATTGCCCTTTGTCTAAGTTGCAGTTTTGTTGTTGCACTAACATGACTGAGCTACAGCAATATGTGGATTGCATACTGCATTTTTGTATCAGTTATATACAATTCCCTGAATATGAGAGTTCCATTCAATAATTGTTTGATAGTTCATGGATTCACAACTAATGGTATTGTCAAAGAGTGGAGAGTTCTTCGCCGCCCTAGAGATTCTCCTCAATGCAGCGGTCCAAAAATAGAAGCCTCTTGAGTTCCCTATAGAGAATGTTTTATAAGTTCATGGATTACACTTAAGCTCCATGATTACACAACAAATAGAGTGGCCAGAGAGTTAGTGAATAGATCTCTAGCAACTGAGATGGTAGAAGCCTAGACAATTGAAGATTCCCCTTGAAGCAATAGTCACGACATAGAAAGCCTCTTGTAAAATATTGACACAGGAAATCAGTCGCCTACAAGATTTAAAGAATACAAATGCAGCTATACACTGTGGCATAGAATTCATTTACAGTCATAGAAACAAGGGGAAAAGAGGAGTTATTGTCACATAACTTTGGTGAATGTGAATGACGTCCTCCTGCATGCCCTCCTAGAATTTTGAACATCAATTCAACAAGTCCCAGAACAGGACTAGAAATTCAACCTACTCCTCAAAGTTGAGAACCATTTTGCATGACATTGGTGTACTGACAAGCTTACATGCTCCTCGAGTAATGCACTGCAACGTTTTCTACAACCCACAAACACGTGCTGGGTAAACGTACCCATCAAAGTTGGAGAAGAAGGACTCATACTAAGTGTCGCAGCAAAGATTGGAGTGGATCTTCTGGTTATTAATCTTATATGTCAACCATCCGCATGAGGACCTCAAACTTGAGAATCATTATAAGACGGAGTCCACACATTTTGTGCCCAAAAAGTTTGTTTATAGCAAAAGAGGACTTTACAATTTCAGGGCAAAAGGATAGTCACCTTAGTACAGCTAGGCAAGAAAGATAATATGGCCAAATTATTAGAATTAAATGGACCATCCACAATCTAACTAGACATAATTAAACACAATAAATACCTTGTCAAGTGGAACTGAAGCAACAGCATCATGAACTTGCTTCGATTTCTTAATTATGCTTTCCGCTAATTTCAGAATTTCAGAAGCAGTTAGATTCACCCGAACATTTGAACCTGGAATCTCTGCAGTTCAACAAGGAAATACGAAAAGGTTTCATTTCTTATAGGAATAAACAAAAATTGAAGTGTAAGCAAAGGGAACCTTTTTTCTTGCGATGTTTGTTGTTGATGGCGGAGATAGCAAAGTTGACAGCAATAGCGAGAAGAGCAGCGGCTCCCGTCAAAGCAATGAGATTGCTTCTGTCTCTCTTCTGCTGCTTACCCATTTTTTCAACTCTACTTCTACTAAGAGAGAGAACTGCTAACATCCAAATCCCCTTATATTCCTCACCAAACGGCAAATGGGAGGGAAATTTTGTGAGTTTTTGGCTGGACTGAGGTGTTGACCTTTTTTAACAACGTCACCAACACTATTAAAATGTAGTAAAATTTGGGTGGGCTGGCGTGTTTACTTTTTATCCAACATTTTTAATATTGAGCAAAAATAACTAATACTTTATTAAAATTATTTTGAAAAGACTGTTTTGCCTTTTGTTTACTTCTTATATGTTAAAACACTTGTTTTATTCATTAAGAGGGAAAATTACGAGGCAAACTTTTCAGAGCTCTTTGTGCTAGTATCTGTACCATCTTTGCATTCAAATCAGTTTCAGTTGATCTTTCCTTCGTCATCTCCTCTGCTTTGTACAATTGAATTCGTAATTTATCGAACTCGAACCAGTTGCACTTGTTTTATTTGATTTATTTGAATTTTTTTTTTTTTGCTTTTATGCATTTTTTTTGTTTTGTATATGTTTAATCGAGATCAATGTTGTGTGTTGCATGAAGTATGTTTGAAATTTCGAAAATAACGATTATAAGTTGATTTTAGTGTCGAATAAGGATCGGATTTTTGTGATAATGTTATTCAGTATTTTTTTTGCTTGTGGTTCAATCAATATATCTGATTATGTAAGGATATTTCATGAAAATAGTCGTTCGAATTCATAAGCTAATTGTGTTTATGAATTTTTAGTTAAATGTGTTCATAAAAGTTAAGGACGAAGTGTTTTTTACTTTTGGACTTGGATCTCAAAGTTAAGGACTGAAAACTATAAGTTAAGGACACTTGAACTTTTAAGTAAAGGACTGAAAACTATAAGTTAAGGACCTATTGTCCTTAACTTTTTTACTTGAACTTTTAAGTTAAGGACTGAAAATATAAGTTAAGGACTTATTGAACTTGAAACTATAAGTTAAGGACCTATTGTCCTTAACTTTTGAACTTGAAACTATAAGTTAAGGACCTATTGTCCTCAAACTTTTGAACTTGAAACTTGAAGTTAAGGACTTATTGTCCTTAACTTTTAAACTTGAAACTTAAAGTTAAGGACTGTTTGTCCTTCTTTTAAACTTGAAACTTGAAGTTCAGGACCTATTGTCCTTAACTTTTAAACTTGAAACTTGAAGTTAATGACTGCTTGCTCAAATCTTTTATGTTCTTTTTCCTTCTTTGTAGTGTTATAATGGAAGGAGATGTGTGTTCGAGTTTAATGTTTTATGTTCTTTTTCCTTCTTTGTAGTGCTATAATGGAAGAAGATCGTGTGTTCGAGTTTAATGTTTGGCGAAACCTCGTGAGCTATTGGAAAGGAGATCTACAATATAAGGAAACGATAAAAAGTTTTTTGTCAAACCGGCAGTGGAAGAAATTAAGGGATGGTATTTTCGGGAACTTTTTCAAGGTACAAAGTGTGAAGTTTTCTGGTAAACTTATTCACTGTCTATTACTTTCTGAAAAATTGTAAGTTATGACACTAATTCGATGACGTTCATGGTTTTTGGCCATGAACATAAGTTTACACGGGAAGCATTTAATATAATCACGGGTTTGAACTGTTCTTACACTGGATATTAAAGGTTTGGATGAAAAAGAGAATAGGATTTTGAAAGTCTATTTCCCTGGAAAGGATCGTATTGAGTTAGGTGATTTGTATGATTTTATTTCTAGCCACCCAGATGGTACAACTTCGTCATTTGAAGGCAGCGATGATGATGCTGTGAAGTTAGCAACAATATATTTTGTTGAATCTGTTTTGTTGGATAAGCGGAAGAGTAGGAACGTATCTGAGAAGTTAATGAAAATTGTAGATGATGATCTACTTTGCTCTTCATTCAACTGGGGCTCTCTATGTTATGAAACATTATTAAAATCATTGAAGAGTTGTTTGAAGCCCAATGAGAATGAGAATGAGAAAGATAAAGACAAGGATAGCTACACTCTACTTGGCTTTCCTTTTGCTTTTTGTGTTTGGATTATGGAAGTGTTGCCAATTTTTCAAGAAAAAGAATTTGTTAACTTTCGAGAATGTGGTTATCCTCGGATGTTATGTTATTCAAACATGAAACCTCCACAATATGATTCTCTGTGTAAAAGATACTTCCATAATGAAAGTGTAAGTTAATCTGATTACTCGATTTTTTTTATTTTTTTTATGTTTTTTAGTTCTGAAACTTATGTGTTTTTTCTTATATAATAGTTGTATAAATTGATCAAGGTGGCACCATTTTTTGCTTGTGAAGAAGATGTGGAGGCTGTTACTGTGCATGAGCCATTTTCTCAAGATCAAAGCTCAATGCCTTCTTCCACACAATTTGATGAAGTCATTCTTAAGGAAATTGTTAAAATAAGTTTTCTGTCTTTTAATAGCATTAGTTTTTTATTTGATTATTTTTTGCTTAAGAGACTTTTTTATTTTTATGGTTTTTGATTCAGAGATTATCATAGCAGTTTAAAAAGGATCTACAAGTTGAAGTTACTAGAATAAATCAAAAGATATATGTGACAGAAAAAAAGATTGTAAATGATATGAAGGTAATATCATTAATTTCAGTTAGCTTAAAGTTAAGGACACCAATTCAAAGTAAAAGACCTATTGTCCTTAACTTTTTAACTTGGAATTCAAAGTTAAGGACTGCATGTCCTTAACTTTTGAACTTGGAATTCAGTCCTTAACTTTTTAACTTGCAATTCAAACTTAAGGACCAAGTATCCTCAACTTTTTAATTTGGAATTCAAACTTAAGGACCAAGTATCCTTAACTTTTTAACTTGGAATTCAAACTTAAGGATTGTCTATCCTTAAGTTTCTAATTTAGTTTCTTTCACAAGATTTAAAGAAAAGTCTAGGATCAAAGATTGATACTTTGTTGAAGATTTTTGTGAAAGCTGATGAACGGAACATAGAGAGAGAATCTAATGTTCCAATTAGTAAAGATGGAGTTGATGATCATGGTGATGGAATAGAACCTACTGTGACAATTAACAAAGATGCAGGTGGTGGTGAACGTAATGATATGAATGTGCATGCAGAAGTTTAGTATGAAAGCAATTATAGAGACGCACATCTAGATGATGAAACTGTTATTGACACTCAAATTGGGAAAAGTTAGATATAGATTATGAATTTTTTGTCATTGAAATTTATATTAAATAGCGTAATACATATAAACTTTTTTGTGTTACAAATATATGTAGAATCTATTGATGGAGTGGAAGTTCAAGATGTTGTAGAATTTCAAGAGCAGGAAAATCCAAAAGAGACGGGAGTAACAGAGAAAATCTGTAAATGTGTAGTGCAATCTCAGGATTTAGAAAGTCCATTGGGAACAAGTGTAAGTGAGATTGTATGCAAATGTTTTGAAGGAACATATGATATGCCTACACCTCTCACATATAAAGAGAAGTCTGGATTTCAAAATTCTGCCAATCAAGGTTAGATGGAATTTTCATGTTTTGTTGAATGTTAATTTTAGTAAATTATTAGAATGGGTATTAATTGTAAATG
>ML391726.1:20780-33511 GCA_005239525.1 Nicotiana knightiana
ACTGTTGGGGAACCTTTGAATGAATGTTTGATGAATTTAGATGATATGAACGGTGAAGAACTGGCAGATTGGGTGTTAGCACTTGAGGAAAAAGGGGTATGGCCAAAGGCTCTCGAGTTTGAGTCACTATACGTAGAGGAAAGAGAGAACCCGCCGGCCAGGCCATCTATTGAAGAACCACCTAGGTTGGAACTAAAATCGGAGGATGCTGATGTGGTAGAAAAGATACTAGAGTTAACCAAGGACATCGAGGATACATANTGGGGACCCTTTGGATGAATGTTTGATGAATTTAGATGATATGAATGGTGAAGAACTGGCAGATTGGGTGTTAGCACTTGAGGAAAAAGGGGTATGGCCAAAGGCTCTCGAGTTTGAGTCACTATACGTAGAGGAAAGAGAGAACCCGCCGGCCAGGCCATCTATTGAAGAACCACCTAGGTTGGAACTAAAATCGGAGGATGCTGATGTGGTAGAAAAGATACTAGAGTTAACCAAGGACATTGATGATACATATTTTGTTGAATCTAGTGTCATTAGTGTTGAGGATGTTGGTACACACTCCAAATATTTTTTCACATTGTGTTTGGATGATGATATGAAATAGAGTCACCCGAACCACCTGAGGAGTTAAGGGATAAAGCACAAGGTGCTTACATTCTGGAATTCTTCTTGCCAGAAAGTCGGGAGTACACATCCCATATAAAAGTTGTGATATTAATATAGTTTTGATTGGTTGATTAATCTCTATTTGTTCAACTACATTCTTGTTGTAGTTAATTGAATGGCCATCAATTCTCTGTGCCTATTTAGTATGTATCTACTTGAGAGAGAGTACATATTTAGGTAATTGATTGAACAACACCACTCCCAGAGTATAGACTAAAGTCATAACCGAGGGTTTAGAAGTTGGATTAGACATAACGATACTTCGGGTCCAATCTAAAGTGAACTATAATGCAATCTAGCTAGCGTAACTTGAGAGAGTGCGTCTAGTAAATTATCATAATTACTTGAGAGAGATTTATGGTAGATAGAGTGTTCATGATTGATAGAGACAACTAATCAANTAACCTTAGACCTTTATCATAATTGTTTACAACACATTGTTAGTTATTATTATTGTCAGTAGAATTAGTAAAACATCACCAATTTATATTCAAAAAGTCTTGAGAGAATTGATTGAGTAAAAGTTGCATATTCTAAAGACTTGATTGATACGTAAATTCCCTGTGGGATCGACTCTGGGCATAATACCCCCGATTATATTTACAACGCCCGCTTAGTCTTTTATTAGATATAGTTGAGCGTGATCACATAGGAACGGGATTAACAAATCAAAGAACTCACATTAGCTGAAGAACCTGGAAATCCCCTCTCAAAACCCTCTTCAATGGACTCCCCCACATGCAATTTGATGAAAACTTAATAAATTTCGCGGAGGGGGGGGGGGTCCTTTTATACTGTTCTGCACAGTCATTTCCGCTCCTGTGGAATATTGGCCGCACCTACGGACCCGCACCTGCGGTCCCAGGGTGCGCGCCTGCGATAACCAACTTAACGGCCAATCCTCGCACCTGCGACCTCACTTCCGCACCTGCGACATCACATGTGCGACAAAAATCCTCGCACCTGCGGACTTCTCCTATACAGGAAAAACTCGCACCTGCAATCCCCATTTACGCACCTGCGACTCCCCTTTCGCAGGTGTGAAAACACTAGCAACAGCACAACAGATTTTCCAAAATCCACTCCAACTTCCCGTCAACCATCCAAAACAATCCCGAGCCCCTCGGGGCCCCAACCAAACATACCAACATATCCCATAACATCATTCAAACTTAGTCGAGCCTTCGGAACACCAAAAACAACACGTAAACACCAAATTTACATCAAATTCAAGCCTAAGAACTTAGAAACTTCTAAAATTCGCCAACTACGCCGAAACCAACCAAAACACCTTCGATTAATCTGAAATTTTGCAGGCATATCCAAAATGACATTACGAACCTGATCCAACTTTTGGAATTCCATTCCGACTTCGATAGCCTAATTTCCACTGCCGACCAGAAATTGTCAAAACTAACTTTCGCCAATTCAAGCCTAATTCTACACCGGACATCACAAAAATATTTCGAACACACTCCTAATTACCAAATCACCTAACGAAGCTATTCGAGCCATAAAATCTTCATTCCGAGGTTGTTTACCAATAAGTCAACTCTCAGTTGACTTTCTCAACTATTATGCTACTTTAAAAGGCTAAATGCCTAAACTCTCACCATAACTCCGGACCCAAACCAACTGACCCAATACATCAAAAATAGGATAGAGATACATAAAAAATTCAGAAACAGAGGAAATAGGGTAAATCTCAAGGAACGACCGGCTGGTCGTGGTTATCAGACGCACTATTCCAATTAGCAGCCTTACAGTGCACCACCAACACCTATCGATGCACCGGCGATTCAGAATTTCCAGGGTGGTTATCAGGGTCGACAAGGCCAGTTCCAAAGTCAGCAGTCACATCAGCAGAGGCCTTGTTATACTTGCGGTGGTTTGGGGCACATTTCCAGGTTTTGCCCTCGAGGTTCTGGTGGGTCTCAGCATCAGGGTTCTCGTGCCATAGTACAGGCACCAGGTGTTCCACAGCCTGCCCAACCATCTAGAGGTGGGGGTAGAGGTGCTAGAGGTCGATGTCCCTAAGATAGCTTTCCGCACTCGGTACGGGCATTACGAGTTTCTAGTCATGTCGTTTGGGTTGACAAATGCCCCAGCAGCTTTTATGGATTTGATGAACCGAGTGTTCAGGCCTTATATGGACTCGTTCATGATAGTCTTCATTGATGATATATTGATATACTCCCGTAGCCAGGAGGAGCACGAACAACATCTTAGAGTGGTTCTTCAGACTCTGAAGGACAGTCAGCTATATGCAAAGTTTTCGAAGTGTGAGTTCTGGTTGAGTTCAGTTGCATTCCTGGGTCATGTCGTATCAGTAGAGGGTATTCAGGTTGACTCGAAAAATATTGAGGCAGTAAAGAACTGCCCTAGACCAGCATCAGCTACAGAGATTCGGAGTTTCTTGGGATTGGCAGGCTATTATCATCGGTTCGTGGATGGGTTCTCATCTATTGCAGCCCCGATAACCAGGTTGACCCAGAAGGGTGCCCAGTTCAGATGGTCGGACGAGTGTGAGGTGAGCTTCCAGAGGCTCAATACAGCTCTAAATACGGCACCGGTATTGGGTCATTGTTGATAGGTTGACCAAGTCAGCGCATTTCATTCCTGTGGCAGTTTCCTATTCATCTGAGAGGTTAGCTGAGATATATATCCGGGAGATTGTTCGCCTTCATGGTGTGCCGATATCTATCATTTCGGACCGGGGTGCACAGTTTACCTCGCGTTTCTAGGTTGCAGTTCAGTGAGAGTTAGGCACCAGGTGGAGTTGAGCACAACATTTCATCCTCAGACGGATGGGCAGTCCGAGCGGACTATTCAGATATTGGAGGATATGCTCCGAGCTTGTGTTATTGACTTTGGAGGATCACGGGATCAGTTCTTGCCTTTAGCAGAGTTTGCCTACAACAACAACTACCAGTCGAGTATCTAGATGGCTGCTTATAAGGCTTTATATGGTAGGCGGTGTCGATCGCCAGTTGGATGGTTTGAGCCGGGAGAGGCTCAGTTGTTGGGTACAGATTTGGTTCAGGAGGCCTTGGACAAGGTCATGATCATTCAAGATAGGCTTCGTATAGCTCAGTCCAAGCAAAAGAGTTATACAGATCGTAAGGTTTGAGGTGTGGCTTTCATGGTTGGTGAGCGAGTATTGCTCCGAGTGTCGCCTATGAAGGGCGTGATGAGATTTGGGAAGAAGGGAAAGCTTAGACCTAGATTCATTGGCCCGTTTGAGATTCTTGATCGAGTGGGAGAGGTGGCTTATAGACTTGCATTGCCGCCTAGCTTATCAGCCGTACATCCAGTTTTTCATGTGTCCATGCTTCGGAGGTATCACGGAGATCCAACCCACGTGTTAGATTTCAGTACTGTCCAGTTGGACGAGGACTTAGCTTATGAGGAGGAGCCGTTAACTATTCTAGACCGGCAGATTCGTCAGTTGATATCCAAGAGTTTCCCTTCTATTCGTGTTCAGTGGAGAGGTCAGCCTCCTGAGGCATCGACCTGGGAGTCTGAGTCCGATATGTGGAGCCGTTACCCTCATTTATTTCCTGACTCAGTTACTTCCTTCTTCTGTCCGTTTGAGGACGAACGGTTGTTTTAGAGGTGGAGAATGTGATGACCATTTTATTACCTATTTCGTACTTCCGAGTCCTTGAAAACCTTATTTGTAGTTGCCTCGATTTGTGTGCGTAGTCCGGGCGCATAGCCGGACAACTTAAATATTAAATTTTGTGAAAAATGCTAAGATATGATATTAATATGAATAAATTTGACTTCAGTCAACATTTTTGGTAAACGGATCCGGACCCGTGATTTGACGGTCCAGGAGGGTCCGTAGGAAAATATGGGACTTAGGCGTATGCCCGGAATGTAATCCGAGGTCCCAAGCCCGAGAAATGAATTTTTGAGTAAAATTGTTTTTCTAAAATTTATACAGGAAAGTGAAATACAAATTTGCTAGAATATGTTGGTATTGGGCCCGTATTTTGGTTCCGGCGCCCGGTACAGGTCTTATATGTGGTTTGAGATATTTCTGTGAAGTTTGGTTGAAATCGAATGTCGTTTGACGTGTTTCAGACTAAAAATAGAAAATTTGATGTTTTATGGAATTTGATAGAATTCATGGATTTTGAGGTTAATTCGATGTATATGATGTTATTTTGGCGATTTGATCGCATGGATAAGTTCATAGGATGTTTTTGAGGTAGTGTGTGTATTTGGTTTGGAGCCCCGAGGGATCGGGTGAGTTTTGGATAGGCCACGGGTTGCATTTTTGAGCTTGGAAATCTGCTGGTGTGACTGATCTGTAGGCTTCGCATTTGCGAAGCCAGCATCGCAAATGCAAGCTACTCATCGCAAATGTGAAGTTTGGTCTGGGCAGGCATGATCGAAAATGCGACCAAGAGGTTCGCAAATGCGAAGGCTGGGAATCTCTTGAAGGGTTCGCAATTGCAAAACCCTGTTCACAATTCTCATGCCAACCAGTAGCCTGCACTGTACAAAATCGAATTTTTACTTCATATTTCATATTTTCTCAAACCCAAACACTCTTAGGCGATTTTTCCAAGAACAAGACTTCTTCCAAATCATTTATAAGTTGGTTTTTTCTCAATTCTTTCAATCATTAACATCATTTAACATGTTTTCAACTTAAAATCAAAGATTTCCATGGGTGAAAATTGGGTGTTTTGGGTAGAACTTTCTAAAATTGGGGTTTGAGTGGGTGATTGACCTCCGATTTGAGAGATTTTTATATGGCTAGACTCGTGAGAGTACGATGGTTCTGAAAAAGTAAAATTTACCCGACTCCAAGATGCTGGCCTGGGGGACATTTTGGTCATTTCACCAAATTTCGCACTGTAACCTTGAATTGAATAGTAGAATCAGTTGCATGATATGTTATTTACGGTATGAAATTTATTTGAATAGATTTGGGCCATTTGGAGTCGGATACTCGTGGAAAACGTGTGGTTTCGGGTTGATTGCTATACTTCGGACCCGAGGTAAGTGTTTGGTCTAACCTTAGCTTGAGGGAATAAGAGTTGAGTATTATTTGCTATTTGCTAATTGTCAAATACGATGTATAGGCATGGTGACGAGTATCTATACATTGGTGTCTAGCATGACCGTGAGTCCGTATATTGTGAATATTCTGACTTTGTTGTAATTTCTATGCCTAATTGAGGATTTCTATACGTTGTAAAGGGCATGTGAAGGGAATTGTAATCTTTAAACATCTTTGGAGCATTGACTCAAATTAATATATGAGATAATTACATCTTTGGAGCATTGGCTCAAATTGTAAAACGAATAATGAAGAGATATGAGATAATTTCATCCTTGGAGCATTGACTCAAGTTGTGAAATGAACGATGAAGGAATATGAGATAATTACATCTTTGGATAATTGGCTCAAATTGTAAAACGAATAATGAAGAGATATGAGATAATTTCATCCTTGGAGCATTGACTCAAGTTGTGAAATGAACGATGAAGGAATATGAGATAATTACATCCTTTGGAGCATTGGCTCGAGTAATAGAATAAATTATGGAAATGAAAGTGAAAGAAAGAGAAAGAGTTATTGAAATGTACCCTTTCCGGGTGATCGTTGTATAGTTCCCTTGCCGGGATTTAATTGTATAATTGACGTTCCCTCGCCGAGATTTCTATTTTACTCTGTTTATTTCCTTGCACTTGTTTGTGATTGCTGTTTGGGTGAGGAAGAGTGTTAAAGCACGAAGGGTGATGCCGTGCCATGTTTATATTATTATGCGCGAGGGGACATTCCGTGCCATGTTTATATTATTATGCACGAGGGAACATTCCGTGCCATGTTTATATATTTATTATGCACGAGGGGACATTCCGTGCCATGTTTATATTTATTATGCACGAGGGGACATTCCGTGCCATGTTTATATTTATTATGCACAAGGGACCATTTCGTGCCATGTTTATATTGATTATGCACGAGGGGACATTCCGTGCCATGTTTTATATTATTATTATGCACGAGGGGACATGTCGTGCCGCATCTTTCACTGTTTAATCTGTGTTGTCATTTCCCGTTATTATTTTCAGATATTTCAGACTGTTGNCGTGCCACATCTTTCACTGTTTAATCTGTGTTGTCATTTCCCGTTATTATTTTCAGATATTTCAGAGTGTTGTTTTCGTTTATGTCATTTCAATATTTGCTATCTCTTACCCCAACATGTTCTCCCCGTAATTGTATTCTTGTTTAGTTTCTGCTATACTATTGAACTGCATAGGTACACTTTGTTGTCGTGTCTTAGCCTCGTCCCTACTCGCCGAGGTTAGGCTCGGCACTTACTCAGTACATGGGATCGGTTGTACTGATGCTACACCTGCACTTCTTTATGTTGTGCAGATTATGCAGCCGGACCCGGAGGACATCATTAGTGGGAGTGTCTTCCAGCTTATCATAGAGGCTTCAAGGTATACCCGCTGGCGTTCGTGGGCCTTGGCGTCTCTTCCATCCCTTTGTCTTCACTTCTGTCTTGTTTTTTTTCCTTGTTTCAGAGACAACTATGTATTCTCTTTTTAGACTTGTATTTAGCACTCTTATAGACAGTTCGTGGGTTTGTGACTCCAGGTTTTGGAAAAATTTACGCGTTGTTGTATTATGTTGTCCTTATTTAGCTTGAAATCATATTTATTTCCGCTGTTAAATTGTGAACCATTTAGTTTATCCTATTAAATTGATGTTAATATTCTAGTTTACCTATACACGTTGGCTTGTCTAGATGGTTCAACGTTAGACTCCATCACGACCCGATGGTGGGATTTCAGGGCGTGACAAAACTTGCCTCTATCCAATTCAATAACGTCAAATATTTGTTTAATGAAATCTTTAAACTGAATTGCCTCAGGTACTAGAAAAAGCTTTGTTTGATGATCAAGATACTTATAGTCTTCAGTTCATCTACCATTAAATTCAACTATAATGCATATTGTTTCCATCCTGCAAGTCAAGAGCAATCCTTGTATAATTAAGAATAGGTACTATAAGTTAAGGACAAAGTTAAGGACCAAGTGTCCTTAACTTTTGAACTTGAAATTCATAGTTAAGGACCAAGTGTCCTTAACTTTTGAACTTGGAACCTAAAGTTTAGGACCAAGTGTCCTTAACTTTTGAACTTGAAACTCAAACTTCAGGACCAAGTGACCTTAAGTTATGAAATTGAAACTCAAATTTCAGGACCTAGTGTCCTTAACTTTTCAACTTGAAAATCAAACTTCAGGACCTAGTGTCTTAAGTTTTCAATTTCAATATTAAACTTCAGGAGCTAGTGTCCTTAACTTTTCAACTTCAAAATCAAAGTTAAGGACCAAGTGTCCTTAACTTTTGAACTTGGAATCTAAACTTCAGGACCTAGTGTCCTTAACTTTTGAACTTAAAAATCAAACTTCATGACCTAGTGTCCTTAACTTTTCAACTTCAAAATCAACTTCAGGACCTAGTGTCCTTAACTTTTTTAAACAATTTTCAAAACTATGACAGTATTTCCGTAATATTCAGAACAACAACAAAAAAGTTAAGGAAATTGTGTCCTTAGCATTTTCAATTCAATTTGAAATGCGGACACCAAATCCTTAACATTACGTCCTCAATTTTTATCGAATTATTACAGGACGCGATGTTCTTAAGCTTATCAATCCAGAAATTCAAAAAAAAAAAAATCTAATTCGTACTATCAAATTCATAGTAAAGAAATAAAAATCAACAGAAACACACAAAATCATAACTTACTGTAAATTTATGTTGATTTTTGGACAAGAAAGTTGAATAATATGGTTTGAAATCGGAGGGAGAAGCTTCTGCAATTCGCGATCACAGTCGGGTAAGTTGAATACTATTGCATTGCTGCTGCTGAAGTTAATTGTGCTGATCGTTAATAAAAGCTTAGGTATAGTTATAGCAGAAGGGTATTTTTGTCTAGTCAGGTAAAAGTTCATTAAACTAATGGCTAAAGAATAAATACATTTAAAATACTGGCTTTAAAATAAAGACAGCTTCTATTAGCGGCTATTTGTACACATCCCCCTAAAATCTATTGTGATATTGGGCTTTATTTTATTGGCCTGCTATTGGAGTAAAATTTGCGTGTGGTAACCACTAATAAAGGTGGTGTTTATTTTTTATCCAACAATTCTAATGCTGAGCAAAAATAGTAATTACTCTATTAAAATTATTTGAAAAGACTGTTTTGCCCTTTGTTTACTTCTTATATGTTAAAACCCTTGTTTTATTCATTAAGAGGGAAAATTACGAGGCAAACTTTTCAGAGCTCTTCGTGCTAGTATCTGTACCTTCTTTGCATGCAAATCAGTTGTAGTTAATCTTTTCCTTCATCATATTCTCTGTTTTGTACGATTGAACTAGTAATTTATCGAACTCGAACTAGTTGCAGTTGTTTTATTTGATTTTTTTTATTTTTTTTTCTTTTATGCATTTTTTGTTTTTGTATATGTTTAATCGAGATCAATGCTGTGTGTTGCATGAAGTATGTTTGAAATTTCGAAAATAACGATTATAAGTTGATTTTAGTGTCGAATAAGGATCGGATTTTTGTGATAATGTTATTCAGTATTTTTTTTGCTTGTGGTTCAATCAATATATTTGATTATGTAAGGATATTTCATGAAAATAGTCGTTCGAATTTATAAGCTAATTGTGTTTATGAATGTTTAGTTAAATGTGTTCATAAAAGTTAAGGACGAAGTGTTTTTTACTTTTGGACTTGGATCTCAAAGTTAAGGACTGAAAACTATAAGTTAAGGACCTATTGTCCTTAACTTTTTAACTTGAACTTTTAAGTTAAGGACTGAAGACTATTAGTTAAGGACCTATTGTCCTTAACTTTTTAACTTGAACTTTTAAGTTAAGGACCTATTGTCGTTAACTTTTTAACTTGAAACTTAAGTTAAAGAGTGCTTGTCCTTAAGTTTTGAACTTGAAACTTGAAGTTAAGGACTGCTTGCCCTTCACTTTTGAACTTGAAACTTGAAGTTAAGGACTGCTTGTCCTTAACCTTTGAACTTGAAACTTGAAGTTCAGGACCAAGTGTCCTTAACTTTTAAACTTGAAAGTTGAAGTTCAGGACCTATTGTCCTTAACTTTTTAACTTGAAACTTAAAGTTAAGGACCTATTGTCCTTAATTTTTTAACTTGAAACTTGAAGTTAAGGATTGCTTGTCCTTAACTTTTTAACTTGAAATTTGAAGTTAAGGACTGCTTGTCCTTAACTTTTGAACTTGAAACTTGAAGTTCAGGACCAAGTGTCCTTAACTTTTAAACTTGAAATTTGAAGTTCAGTACCTATTGTCCTTAACTTTTAAACTTGAAACTTTAAGTTAAGGACTGCCTGTCCTTAATTTTTGAACTTGAAACATGAAGTTAAGGACAACTTGTCCTTAACTTTTGAACTTGAAACTTGAAGTTAAGTACTTCTTGTCCTTAACTTTTGAACTTGAAACTTGAAGTTGAGGACCAAGTGTCCTTAACTATTAAAACTTGAAAGTTGAGGTTCAAGACCTATTGTTCTTAACTTTTAAACTTGAAACTTAAAGTGAAGGACTGCTTGTCCTTAACTTTTTAACTTGAAACTGGAAGTTAAGGACTGCTTGTTCAAATCTTTTATGTTCTTTTTCCTTCTTTGTAGTGTTATAATGGAAGGAGATCGTGTGTTCGAGTTTAATGTTTTATGTTCCTTTTCCTTCTTTGTAGTGTTATAATGGAAGGAGATCGTGTGTTCGAGTTAAATGTTTGGCGAAACCTCATGAGCTATTGGAAAGGGGATCTACAATATAAGGAAACGATAAAAAGTTTTTTGTCAAACCGACAGTGGAAGAAATTAAGGGATGGTATTTTCGGGAACTTTTTCAAGTTACAAAGTGTGAAGTTTTCTGGTAAACTTATTCACTGTCTATTACTTTCTGAAAAATTGTAAGTAATGACACTAATTCGATGACGTTCAAGGTTTTTGACCATGAACTTAAGTTTACACGGGAAGCATTTAATATAATCACTAGTTTGAACTGTTCTTCTACATTGGATATTAAAGGTTTGGATGAAAAAGAGAATAGGCTTTTGAAAGTCTATTTCCCTGGAAAGGATCGTATTGAGTTAGGTGATTTATATGATTTTATTTCTAGTCACCCAGATGGTACAACTTCATCATTTGAAGGCAGCGCTGATGATGATGTGAAGTTAGCAACAATATATTTTGTTGAATCTATTTTGTTGGGTAAGCGGAAGAGTAGGAACGTGTCTGAGAAGTTAATGAAAATTGTAGATGATGATCTACTTTACTCTTCATTCAACTGGGATCTCTATGTTTTAAAACATTATTAAAATCATTGAAGAGTTGTTTGAAGCCCAATGAGAATGAGAAAGAGAAAGACAGATAAAAACAAGGATAGCTACACTCCACTTGGATTTCCTTTTTTTGTGTTTCGATTATGGAAGTGTTGCCAATTTTCTAAGAAAAATAATTTGTTAACTTTTGAGAATATGGTTATCCTCGGATGTTATGTTATTCAGACATGAAATCTCCACAATATGATTCTATGTGTAAGAGATACTTCCATAATGAAAGTGTAAGTTAATCTGATTACTCGACTTTTTTTTAATTTTGTTTATGTTTTTTAGTTCTGAAAACTTATGTGTTTTTTTCCTTATATAATAGCTGTATAAATTTATCGAGGTGGACCATTTATTGCTTTTGAAGAAGATGTGGAGGTTGTTACTGTGCATGAGCCATTTTCTCAAGATCAAAGCTCAATGCCTTCTTCCACACAATTTGATGAAGCCATTCTTAAGGAAATTGTTAAAGTAAGTTTTCTGTCTTTTAATAGCATTAGCTTTTTATTTGATTGTTTTTTACTTAAGAGACTTTTTTTTTATGGTTTTTGATTCAGAGATTATCAGAGCAGTTTAAAAAGGAACTGCAGGCTGAAGTTACTAGAATAAATCAGAAGATATCTGTGACAGAAAAAAAGATTAAAAATAATATGAAGGTAATATCATTAATTTCAGTTAGTTTAAAGTTAAGGACACCAATTCAAAGTTAAGAACCTATTGTCCTTAACTTTTTAACTTTCAAAGTTATTTAACTTGGAGTTCAAATTTAAGGACTGTCTGTCCTTAACTTTTGAACTAGGAATTCAAAGTTAAGGACCAAGTGTCTTCAACTTTTTAACTTGGAATTCAAACTTAAGGACCAAGTGTCCTTAACTTTTTAACTTGGAATTCAAAGTTAAGGATTGCCTGTCCTTAACTTTTGAACTTGGAAGTCAAAGTTAAGGACTGCCTGTTCTTAACTTTTTAACTTGGAATTCAAAGTTAAGGACTGTTTGTCCTTAACTTTTGAACTTGGAATTCAAAGTTAAGGACCAAGTGTCCTCAACTTTTTAACTTGGAATTCAAACTTAAGGACCAAGTTTCCTCAACTTTTTAACTTGGAATTCAAACTTAAGGACTGTTTGTCCTTAAGTTTCTAATTTAGTTTCTTTCACAGGATTTAAAGAAAAGTCTAGGATCAAAGATTGATACTTTGTTGAAGATTTTTGTGAAAGCTGATGAACGGAACATATAGAGAGAATCTAGTGTTCCAATTAGTAAAGATAGAGTTGATGATCATGGTGATGGTACAAAACCTACTATGACAATTAACAAAGATGCAGGTGGTGGTGAACGTAATGATACGGATGTGCATGCAGAAGTTCAGTATGAAAGCGATTATAGAGATGCACATCTAGATGATGAAACTGTTATTGACACTCAAATTGGGAAAGGTCATATATAGATTATGAATTTTTTGTCATTGAAATTTATATTAAATAGCATAATACATATAAACTTTTTTGTGTTACAAATATATGTAGAATCTATTGATGGAGTGGAAGTTCAAGATGTTGTAGAATTTCAAGAGCAGGAAAATCCAAAAGAGACGGGAGTAACAGAGAAAATCTGTAAATGTGTAGTGCAATCTCAGGATTTAGAAAGTCCATTGGGAACAAGT
>ML391726.1:33611-85445 GCA_005239525.1 Nicotiana knightiana
GATTATAGAGATGCACATCTAGATGATGAAACTGTTATTGGCACTCAAATTGGGAAAGGTTAGATATAGATTATGAATTTTTTGTCATTGAAATTTATATTAAATAGCGTAATACATATAAACTTTTTTGTGTTACAAATATATGTAGAATCTATTGATGGAGTGGAAGTTCAAGATGTTGTAGAATTTCAAGAGCAGGAAAATCCAAAAGAGACGGGAGTAACAGAGAAAATTTGTAAATGTGTAGTGCAATCTCAGGATTTAGAAAGTCCATCGGGAACAAGTGTAAGTGAGATTGTATGCAAATGTTTTGAAGGAACATATGATATGTCTACACCTCTCACATATAAAGAGAAGTTTGGATTTCAAAATTCTGCCAATCAAGGTTAGATGGAATTTTCATGTTTTGTTGAATGTTAGTTTTAGTAAATTATTAGAATGGGTATTAATTGTAAATGTTACAGAATCTTTTGAAGCTGCAGAAGAAGAATATGGAGTGGAGTATCAAGAGAGAACTGGAGTACAATCTCAAAATTTCAAAAATACCAAAGGAACAAGCATAAGTGAGACTGTTTCCAAATGCATAGATGGAACATGTGACCTCTCTACACCCTGCTCTCTTCCCGACAATATTGGAAGCGAAGAAATTGCTACTGAAGATAATGATTTAACTGGGATCATCTTGATAGTTGCAAAAGGTTAGAGAGTGGTTTTTTTAATTTTATACATAACAAGTACTAATTGTGTTAGCTCTTTTAAATATTTTGTAGAATCTTGTGAATTTGCAATTGAAGAACATGGAGAATAGTTGCAAGATAAAGAAAATGTACAGTTGGAAGATAAAGAAAATGCAACCAATATGTCAGCTCAATCGTCTGTTGAAAAATACAAGAAGGCAGTGTGAACGAGACATGTATTGATTGTGTCCTAAATATTATATTCATAATTGAAACTGCTGACAACTTGCAGCAAGCTAATGTGTATATTAGTTTTGTCTGCAGAGCAAAACAAAGATGAAGCTCTTAACTAATACACTAGGAAAAGGAAGAGAGAGTGATAGTATTGGTTATGATGGTCCATCATTTTTTATTCTTACTCCTACTCCTCCAAGTACACAAATGAGCATTGATGAGGGTTTGCCTATGGAGGTTGAAGGAAATATTGAAGAAGAGATTGGTCTAGGCAAAAGGAATAAGATGCTTAGTTGGCAGTTGAAATCTCCTTTTGAACAGGAAAGAAAAACAGCAAAATCGATGGCACAGAATGAAAATACTCCCAACAATTCAGGCTGGATAAAATCAAAATATACTCATACATGTATTTTTCATTATGCCAAAGATGATACAAAATTATTGAAGAAATTCATTGCATGGTTGGGCAAGGAGAAAAGGAGAGGTCGCAAAAAATCGTAAGTCCCTTAATGTATTTTATTATTTGTTAGTTGCTTAAATTTGTGTCCCTAAATTGTGAATTTAAATTTAGGACTAAGTGTATTGATTTTGAAATTCCTAAAGTTAAGTGTCCGTAAGTTTTGTGAATGTAAGTCTAAGTTTAGCACCAAGTGTCCTTAACTTTAGAACTTGGAAATCAAAGTTCAGGACCAACTATCCTTAAATTTTCAACTTGAAACTCAAACTTCATGACCATGTGTTTAACTTTTCAAGTTGAAACTAAAACTTCAGGACCTAGGGTCCTTAAGTTTTCAACTTGAAAATCAAACTTCAGGACCTAGTGTCCTTAACTTTTGAACATGGAAATCAAAGTTCAGGACCAAGTGTCCTTAACTTTTGAACTTGAAACTCAAAATTAAGGAACATGTGTCCTTAAGTTTTCAACTTGAAACCCAAACTTTAAGACCATATGTCCTCAACTTTTCAACTTGAAACTCAAACTTTAGGACCAAGTGTCCTTAACTTTTGAACTAGAAACTCAAACTTCAGGACCAAGTGTCCTTAAATTTTCAACTTGAAACTTAAACTTTAGAACCTAGTGTCCTTAAGTTTTGAACTTGAAAATCAAATTTCAGGACCTAGTGTCCTTAACTTCTGAACATGGAAATCAAAGTTCAGGACCAAGTGTACTTAACTTTTGAACTTGAAACTCAAACTTAAGGATCATGTGTCCTTAAGTTTTCAACTTGGAAATCAAACTTCAGGACCATGTGTCCTCAACTTTTCAACTTGAAACTCAAACTTCAGGACCATGTGTCCTTAAGTTTTCAACTTGAAAATCAAACTTCAGGACCTAGTGTCCTTAATTAGGAAATGAGGACTAAATTCAAATTTTCATATTTTCAAAATTTTCAAGGGACAAACTGATATATGCTGATGATAATAGTGTGAGGAAGAATTCATACAAATTGTATCAGCTAAAAGTCAGTAGCAAAATGTTCTTCCTTGAGCTTTCAGATAGTAGCTTTGTACTTGATGATAAGGTTTGATAATTCGCAAGGCATTTATTTTCTTTATTCTTAATTTAGTGTTTTTTAATTATTTTATGACTGATGGATTTGTTTTATTTTTTGTTTTTTATGAAGCATATTGACATTGCCCTATATTATTTGAGAAAGAAGGAAAGCTACCACACTCGCGATTATCCTTTTTGTTGCACAACTACAGATATAGTTTTTGATAACTATATGCTATAGATATGTAATGAATTCAGTGAAGATGTTACAAATATCTTTTGGTGTGGTGATAATCAATTGGTTCTGACACCATATGCGTGGGGTGACAATCGTAGATGTGGAATTGCTTGGACATAGGTTGACAAAATCTTTTTTCCATGTCGGCTTCCTTCAGAAGAAGATAATGTTGTGACACATTTTTTATTGGGGGTATTGTACTTGAATGAGAAAAAGATTGATGTGTAAGATTCCATATATAGTGAGCCATATGAGGCGGGAATGAAACACATTGAGATGTATGCACACTTGATCCCCAACTTGCTAAAGTTCTTACAGTTTGATAAAAATCACAAGTCTTTTGAAGATGCATTCAACAAATTTGATATTCAGTGGAAAATATCACCACACCAAACTGGATCGTACGTGTTGTTATTTGTTATATAATTTATATGTACTTTAGATTTATTGTTTAATTGACTCCATATCTTACATTTTTCATAGGACTGATTGTGGTGTATTCCTAATCAAATATGTGGAGTTGTTGATGATGGGAAATGATGTCGAGAAATTCCAACCTGAAGACATAAAAGACTTTAGAAAAGAACTTGCAGCAAATCTTTGGGCTCATGGAGAGTGAAAATGAAATTCTGGTTATGATACACCACTAGAAAATGTTGGAGACGACTATGATAGTGAAAATAAAACTTGCTGTCCGAAGGAGTTGTAGTTTAGTTGTAGTTGATTTTTTTGTAAAGAATCCATATGAATTCTGAAATTTCTTGTAAATTTTTCAAAAGGCAATTTCATTTTGTTTGCATAGCATAATTTTTTGTCATAACTATGCAAAATTACAATTTCAGAAGTAATATGAAGGCATCATGTTTTTAATTTCTTTGTTTCTGTCAAGTATTGATTTGTCTATTCTCAAATTCAAAGTTAAAGATCAAGTGTCCTTAACTTTTGAACCTGTAAGTCGAAGTTAAGGACTACCTGTCCTAAACTATTAAACTTTGAACTCAAAGTTAAGGACTTCCTGTCCTTAACTTGTAAACCTGTAAGTGGAAGTTAAGGACTGCCTGTCCTTAACTTTTAAACTTGAAAGTTTTTGAACTTGTAAGTGGAAGTTAAGGACATCCTGTCCTTAACTTCTGAACTTGGAAGTCAAAGTTAAGGACTGCCCGTCCTTAACTTTTAAACATGTAAGTCGAAGTTAAGGACTGCTCGTCCTTAACTTATAAACCTATAAATGGAAGTTAAGGACTTGTAACGACCCGGCCGGTCGTTCCGTGAGATTTACCCCGTTTCCCCTATTTCTGCATTTGTTATATATTGATAGCCTGTTTTTGTTGTGTTGGGTCAGTTGGTTTGTGTCCGGAGTGGTTATGGTGAGAATTGAGGCATTTAGTCTGTTAAAGTAGCCTAATAGTTGAGCAAGTCAACTGAGAGTTGACTTATTGGTAAACGACCTCGGAATATGGATTTTATGACTCAGATAGCTTCGTTAGGTGATTTGGGACTTAGGAGTGTGTTCAGAATATTTTTGTGATGTCCGGTGTAGAATTAGGCTTGAATTGGCGAAAGTTAGTTTTAGGCGATTTCCGGTCGGCAGTGGAAAATAGGCTATCGGGGTCGGAATGGAATTCTGGAAATTGGATCAGGTTCGTAGTGTCATTTTGGATATGCCTGCAAAATTTCAGGTCAATCGGAGGTGTTTTGGTTGGTTTCGGCGTAGTTGGCGAAATTTGGAAGTTTCAAAGTTCGTAGGCTTGAATTTGATGTAAATTTGGTGTTTTTGTGTTGTTTTTGGTGTTTTGAAGGTTCGACTAAGTTGGAATAATTCTATGGGGGTGTGTTGGTATGTTTGGTTGGGGCCCCGAGGGGCTCGGGATTGATTTCAGATGGTTGGCGGGGTTTTTGGACTTGGAAATTTGCAGCAATAGCTGTTGGTATGTAAGTTCTGGTGTTGACCGCTTGCGGTCGGGCAGCCACAGGTGCGATGTCACAGGCGCATTGGGCAGAGCGCAGGAGTGAAAAGTCTAGGCATTGGGATTTTTCCGCAGGTGCGATGTTTTGGCCGCAGGTGCAGAGGAGTGGCCGCAAGAGCGGAATTGGTCCGTTAAGTGAGATTCCACAGGCATGCACCTGGGACCGCAGGTGCGGCTAAAGGTCCGCAGGAGCAGAAATGACTGGCAGAAAACAGTATATAAAGACCCTCCGCGAAAATTTTCTTATTTTCACCATTTTTCATGCGGGATGAGTTCTTTGAAGGCGATTTGGAGAAGGAAACTCGAGATTCTTCAGTAAAGGTAAGTTCTTTGGTTACAAACAATGTTCCTATGCTATTTTGTTCGGATTAGGCTTGAAAATTTAAAGATTTGAGTAGGATAAAGTTGGGAAGAAGGGGGTGGAGAATTGAAAATTCTTTTGAGGTTTTGGGTAGGCAATTGTGATCCGATTGTGATGATTTTGGTATGAGTAGAATCGTGGGAGGATGAGGTTTCCAGTGATGTAAAAATTACCGAGTTCCGAGACGTGGGCCCAGGTATCGTGTTTGGCCGAATTTTGAGATTTTTGTGAAATTTGATAGTTTTCGGTTGGGTTGTGTTCCTTGGTTATATATTAATGATATTAAATTGGTTTTGGCTAGATTCGGAGCAATCGGGAGCCAATTTGAGGGGCAAGAGCATTGTGGACTAGTGTCGCGACCCGGTAAAGGTAAGTAATGGTTATAAATCCTGTGCTGAGGGTATGAAATCCCGGACTTTACACCCCTTCACGGATTTGGAGTGACACACACACTGGATGACGAGCGTGGGGCGTGCACGAACTGAAAATTTGGAAATATGTCCCTTTTTCAGGCAACTACTGAGTTGCGAAACTGCTTTTTAAGAATATGTTTTATAGTATTCTACGATTTGATATATATTTGATCTGTAAGCCATGTTTGGGGCCTAGTGCCGATCTGTTTTAACCCCTTAGGGGCTATTTTACTGATATTCTCACTATTTTGAAACTGTGATTTTCACTTAGTCTTTCTTGTGAAATAGTTGACATTCCTATTTGATGATGTTACTATTTCTTGAAATGAAATACTATTTGGGTCGAGAATCCCGTTTTATACATGGCCCGAGTGGCATGTTGAGAGTGTCTAATTGAGTGAGGCCAAGGGCCAATGTTGTGAGGATATTTATGATATGAGGGAGGCCGAGAGCTTGAGAGTGATTGATGCCATGAATTGGCTTGTTTATTAGCGCTTGGGCTGAAGGATACCCTCCGGAGTCGGAGTCTGTACACACCCCCAGTGAGCGTCGGTACTTACAGAGTGCCGAGTGCCGAGTGATTGGGAGGCATGAGTGACTGTGAGGTGCTGAGGGATTGATTACGAGTGATGGTGAGGTATGCTCGAGGGGCTGATTATGAGTGATTGTGAGGCATGCCCGAGGGGTTGATTATGATATATGTTTTGCCCGAGGGGCTACTGATGATTTTACTACTTTCACTCTGAGCTTATGAAATATATTTTGCCCGAGGGGCCTCTATATGATTCATTTCACTTTTTTATACTAAATCTTTCGGTTTGAAGTTGTTAAAGATATGCATTTTTCAAAGGATTTTTCTGAGGTTGGTTTTAAGGCATGATGATTTCGCGTATCTATGTTTACAATATTGGAAAGTAAGGCTGTGTATATTGTGATTTATGACATTGATTTTATGTGTTTCCTTGCTGCTTAGACTTGATTTATTTTCATTACTACTGAGTTGGCGTACTCACATTACACCCTGCACCTCTGTGTGCAGATTCAGGTGCATACATCGAGCTTTAGCCAGTTATTCCATGCGGAGCCGGATTTACGATATATAGAGGTAGCTGTTCAGCGTCCGCAACATCTCTGTTTTTCCCTTCTTGTTGTATCTAGTTTTTATTCGGAGGTTTTGTACTATGATAGTATATTTTGACTTGTTCTTCTAGATGCTCATGACATGTTGGCTCCGGGTTTTGGGGTTGGCAGTATTGTATAATATTGGCCTACTTTATTCAGTAATTTCTGTATATTTACGAAATGTTTGGATTTGGGAAGTGGGATTTTGAAAGAAATTGTGAACATGTGATTATTGGCTAGCCCTAGTTCCACGATAGGCGCCATCACGGCCGGTATAGGACTTGAGGTCGTGATTGTTTGGTATCAGAGCCCTAGGTTACATAGGACTCAACGGTCATGAGCAGGTTTAGTAGAGTCTTGCGTATCAGTACGGAGACGTCTGTACTTATCTTCGAGAGGCTGCCGAACTTTTAGCAAACATTTCTACCTTTCTTGAACTCTTTCGTGCTGATTTATTGATTCTTGAAATCTGAACTTACATGGTTTCATTCTCTCACAGATGGTGAGGACACGCCATACCAATCAGAGTGACCAGTCATCAGCTAGACCAGCGAGAGGTCGAAGGCGCGGTCGAGGCCGTGGTAGAGGCAGGGGGCCAGCCCGCACAGCAACCGGGGCAGTACCACAGGATCCCCCTATCGATCATGATCGGGTTCCCGCCAATGGTGTCCCAGTGGGACAGGCTCAGGCACCAGCAGTACCTATGGTTATTCTGGGTCTTCAGGAGGCCCTGTCTCAGATACTGACAGTATGCACCAGTTTGGCTCAGGCAGTCGCCATGTCTTCTACTGCCATTACAGCTCAGGCCGGGGGAGGCAATCAGACTCCAGCTGCCCGGGCACCTGAGTAGGCTGCATATGGTATTCAGGCACCGGGGGCAGCCCCAGCTCAGCCGGTTGCTCCGGTCCAGGATTATGTGGTCCCTGCTATGCCTGAGGACGAGTAGCGTAGGTTGGAGAGATTCAATAGACTTCAGCCTCCGACTTTCAGCGGTACAGAGGGCGAGGACTCCCAGGGATTTCTAGATAGGTGTCGGAGGATACTACGTACCGCGGCTATTTTGGAGACCAGCGGGCTCTCATTTGCTACATTTCAGTTTGCGGGTACTGCCTTTACATGGTGGGAGTCGCTCGAGAGGCGTAGACCGGTTGGTTCAGCACCTCTTACCTGTCGGCAGTTCTCCACGATCTTTTTGGAGAAGTATATTCCTCAGTCCCACAGAGAGGAGCAGCGCAGGAAGTTTGAGCAACTGTGCCAAGGAGAGTTATTAATTACTCAGTACGAGATGAGTTTCTCCGAGTTGGCTAGGTATGCTTCTGAGATTGTCCCTACTGATAGGGAGAGGGTGAGGAAGTTTATGGATGGACTTTCTTATCAGCTTCGATTGCTTATGACTCGGGAGAGAGTATCGAGTGCTTCATTCGAGCAGGTTGTTGACATAGATCGAGATATTGAGTCCGTTCACCGCCAGGAATGGGAGGAGAGAGAGTCCAAGAGGCCTCGTGGTTCGGGCAGTTCCAGTGGTGCTCCCTTCAGGGGACAGTTTTAGCAGGGTAAGGGCCATTCATTTAGGCCTCCTCGGTAAGGCCTTCTAGCATATAGTGGCTCCTCCTCGGGGTAGGGTCCCCGTGGTTCTCAGTCAGGCCGCACTTCATTTGTTGCCCTCCCAGCTCAGAGTGCAGCTCGAGCACCCCTAGTTCAGGTTTCTTCTAGGCACGAGTCTTCCAGTGGCCGTACAAGTGCTAGGGGTTTCTATCAGTCCCTGCCTCCAGTTCTAGGGAGTTGCTTTGAGTGTGGAGAGTTTGAGCACGTGTGGAGGCAGTGTTCCCGCCGTTCCGGTGGATCTTCTCAGTAGAGGGGCCAGTCCTCGACTTCACCTCCAGTCACTTCACCACCCGCCCAGGCAGCCAGGGATGGTGGTCAGTTAGCCAGAGGCTGCCCTAGAGGGGGAGGTCGAGTAGGGGGAGGTCAGGCTTGCATGTATGCATTTCCAGCCAGGCCGGATACTATGGCCTCAGATGCCGTGATCGCAGGTATTGTTTCAGCTTGTTGCCATGATGCCTTGGCTTTGTTTGACCCTAGTTGTACATATTCCTATGTTTCTTCATATTTTTCCGGTTTTCTGGATATGCCCCGTGAGTCTCTAGTCACCTATGTTCATGTGTCAACTCCGGTGGGAAATAATGTTGTTGTGGACCGTGTGTATTGGTCGTGCATGATATTTTTCGGGGGTATGGAGACCCGATTGGATCTACTGTTACTCAGCATGGTCGATTTTGACGTGATATTGGGCATGGATTGGTTATCTCCGTGCCATGCTCTTCTTGATTGTCACGCTAAGACCGTGACCTTAGCTATGCTGGGAAGTCCGAGGGTTGAGTGGAGAGGTTCTTCCGAGTATATGCCTAGCAGGGTGATTTCTTAGCTGAAGGCTCAACGCATGGTTGAGAAAGGATGTTTCTCTTACTTGGACTTTGTGAGGGATGTCAATGGTGAGACTCCCGCTATTGATTCAGTTCCTGTGGTCTGTGACTTTTCGGATGTGTTTCCTGCAGACCTGCCTGGTATCCCACCTGACAAGGATATTGATTTTGGTATTGACTTGGTGTCTGGCACTCAGCCTATTTCTATTCTGCCTTATCGTATAGCGCTAGCGGAGCTAAAGGAATTAAAGGCGCAACTTAAGGAACTATTGGATAAGGGGTTCATTCGGCCTAGTGTGTCACCTTGGGGTGCACCGGTGTTGTTCGTAAAAAAGAAGGATGGGTCCATGTGTATGTGTATTGACTATCGAAAATTTAATAGGGTTACAGTGAAGAACCGGTATCCCTTGCCCCGCATTGATTTGACTAGCTTCAGGGATCCAGAGTGTTTTACAAGATTGATTTGAGATCTGGGTATCATTAGTTGAGGATTCAGGATTCTGATATTTTGAAGACTGCTTTCAGGACCATATATGGTCATTATGAGTTCTTGGTTATGTCATTTGGGCTGACCAATGCCCCAGCTGCGTTCATGCAATTGATGAACAACGTGTTTCAGCCTTATCTTGATTCCTTCGTCATTGTGTTCATTGATGACATCCTGGTTTATTCTCGTAGCCAGGAAGAGCATGCTCAGTATTTGAGAGTTGTGTTACAGAGGTTGAGGGAGGAGAAGCTTTATGCGAATTTCTCCAAGTGTGAGTTTTGGCTTGGTTCGGTAGCTTTCTTGGGGCACGTGGTGTCCAGTGAGGGGATTCAGGTTGATCCAAAGAAGATAGAGGCGGTGTAGAGTTGGCCCAGACCGTCCTCAGCTGTAGAGATTAGGAGTTTCCTTGGTTTGGTGGGTTATTACCGTCGCTTTGTGGAGGGATTCTCTTCTATTGCTTTGCCCTTGACCAGATTGACCTAGAAGGGTGCTCTGTTCAGATGATCCGATGAGCGTGAGGAGAGCTTTCAGAAGCTCAAGTCAGTATTGACTACAACTCCAGTACTAGTTTTGCCTGCTGGTTCGGGTTCTTACACAGTCTATTGTGATGCTTCTAGAGTTGGCTTGGGAGCGGTATTGATGCAGGACATTAGGGTGATTGCCTACACGTCCAGACAGTATAAGGTGCACGAGAAGAATTATCCAGTGCACGATCTTGAGTTAGCTGCCATTGTTCATGCCTTGAAGATTTTGCGGCACTATTTGTATGGAGTGTAGTGTGAGATCTTCACTGATCATCGCAATTTGCAGTATCTGCTAAGGCAGAAGGACTCGAATTTGCGTCAGAGGAGATGGTTATAACTCCTCAAGTATTATGACCTCACTATCTTATATCATCCGGGGAAGGCCAATGTAGTGACCGATGCCTTGAGTCGCAGAGCAGAGAGTTTGGGGAGTTTAGCCTACCTTCCAGTAGCAAAGCAGCCGTTAACCCTTGATGTTCAAGCCTTAGCAGGTCAGTTGGTGAGATTGAACCTATCAGAGCCCCCGCGGGTGTTGGCTTGTGTAGCCTCCAGGTCTTCTCTTTACGATCAGATTAGAGCACGCCAATATGATGATCCGTATAAGGCTTTATATGGTAGGAGGTACAGATCTCTAGTTGGTTGGTTTGAGCCGGGCGAGGCTAGGCTATTGGGCACAGACTTGGTTCAGGATGCTTTGAGTAAGGCAAAGTTTATTCAGAAGCAGCTTCACACGACGCAGTCTAGGCAGAAGTGTTATGCGGATCGAAAGGCCCGAGATGTGTCTTTCATGGTTGGGGATAAGGTGTTGCTGAAGGTGTCACCCATGAAGTGTGTCATGAGATTCGGGAAGAGAGGGAAGTTGAGTCCCAGGTTCATTGAGCCATTTGAGGTGCTTCAGAGGATTGGGGAGGTGGCTAAAGGCTTGCTATGCCTCCCAATTTATCGAGTATTCATCCAGTATTCCATGTTTCGATGCTCCGGAAGTATGTTGGTGACCCTTCCCATGTTTTGGACTTCAGAACGGTTCAGCTCGAGGGTGATATGTCATATGAGGCAGAGCTAGTGGCTATTTTGGGTCGTCAAGTCAGGAAGCTGAGGTCCAAGGATATAGTTTCAGTGAAGGTTCAGTGGAGAGGGCAGCCGGTGGAGGATGCCACCTGGGAGACCGAGCGGGAGATGCGGGATAAATATCCTCACTTATTTGAGACTCCAGGTATGTTACTAGACCCGTTCGAGGACGAACATTTGTTTAAGAGGGGGAGGATGTAACGACCCGGCCGGTCGTTGCGTGAGATTTATCCCGTTTACCCTATTTATGCATTTGTTATATATTTCTAGCCCGCTTTTGTTGTGTTGGGTCAGTTGGTTTGGGTCTGGAGTGGTTATGGTGAGAATTGAGGCATTTAGTCTCTTAAAGTAGCCTAATAGTTGAGCAAGTCAACTGAGAGTTGACTTATTAGTAAACGACCTCGGAATGCGGGTTTTATGGCTCGGGTAGCTTCGTTAGGTGATTTGGGACTTAGGAGTGTGTTCAGAATATTTTTGTGATGTCCGGTGTGGAATTAGGCTTGAATTGCCGAAAGTTAGTTTTTGGCGATTTCTGGTAAGTAGTGGAAAATAGGCTATCGGGGTCGGAATGGAATTCCAGAAGTTGGAGCAGGTTCGTAGTATCATTTTGGATATGCCTGCAAAATTTCAGGTCAATCGGAGGTGTTTTGGTTGGTTTCGGCGTAGTTGGCGAAATTTGGAAGTTTCAAAGTTCGTAGGCTTGAATTTGATGTAAATTTGGTGTTTTCGTGTTGTTTTTGGTGTTTCGAAGGCTCGATTAAGTTGGAATAATGCTATGGGGTGTGTTGGTATGTGTGGTTGGGGCCCCGAGGGGATCGGGATTGATTTCGGATGGTTGGCGGGGTTTTTGGACTTGGAAATTTGCAGCAATAGTTGCTGGTGTGGAAGTTCTGGTGTTGACCGCGCCTGCGGTCGGGCAGCTGCAAGTGCGATGTCGCAGGCATGATTGGGCAGAGCGCAGGAGCGAAAAGGCTAGGCATGGTATTTTTCTGCAGGTGCGATATTCTGGCCGCACCTGCGAAGCCGCAGGTGCGGAGGAGTGGCCGCAGGAGCGGAATTGGTCCATTAAGTAAGATTCCGCAAGCGCGCACCTGGGATCGCAGGTGCGGCTAAAGGTCCATAGGAGCGGAAATGACTGGCAGAAAACAGTATATAAAGACCCTCCGCGAAAATTTTCTTATTTTCACCATTTTGCATGAGGGAGGAGTTCTTTGAAGGCGATTTGGAGAAGGAAACTCGAGATTCTTCAGTAAAGGTAAGTTCTTTGGTTACAAACATCGTTCCTATGCTATTTTATTCGGATTAGGCTTGAAAATTTAAGGATTTGAGTAGGAAAAGGTTGGGAAGAAGGGGGTGGAGAATTGAAAATTCTTTTGAGGTTTTGGGTAGGCAATTGTGATCCGATTGTGATGATTTTGGTATGAGTAGAATCGTAGGAGGACGAGGTTTCTAGTGATGTAAAAATTATTGAGTTCCGAGACGTGGGCCCAGGGCTCAGGTTTGGCCTAATTTCGAGATTTTTGTGAAATTTGATAGTTTTCGATTAGGTTGTGTTCCTTGGTTATATATTAATGATATTAAATTGGTTTTGGCTAGATTCGGAGCAATCGGGAGCCAATTTGAGGGGCAAAAGCATTGCGGACTAGTGTCGCGGCCCGGTAAAGGTAAGTAATGGTTATAAATCCTGTCCTGAGGGTATGAACCCCAGACTTTACACCCCTTCACGGATTTGGAGTGACGCACACACTGGATGACATGCGTGGGGCGTGCACGAACTGAAAATTTGGAAATATGTCCCTTTTCAGGCAAATACTGAGTTGCGAAACTGCTTTTTAAGCATATGTTTTACAGTATTCTATGATTTGATATATATTTGGACTGTAAGCAATGTTTGGGGCCTAGTACTGATCTGTTTTAACCCCTTGGGGGCTATTTTACTGATATTCTCACTACTTTGAAACTGTGATTTTCACTCAGTCGTTCTTGTGAAATAGTTGATACTCCTATTTGATGATATTACTATTTCTTGAAATGAAATACTATTTGGGTCGAGAACCCCATTTTATTTATGGCCCGAGTGGCATGTTGAGAGTGTTTGACTGAGTGAGGCCGAAGGCCAATGTTGTGAGGATATTTATGATATGAGGGAGGCCGAGAGCCTGAGAGTGATTGATGCCATGAATTGGCTTATTTATTAGCGCTTGGGCTGAAGGAGCCCCTCCGGAGTCAGAGTCTTTACACACCCCCAGTGAGCGCAGGTACCTACGGAGTACCGAGTTCCGAGTGACGAGTGATTGGGAGGCATGATTGACTACGAGGTGCTGAGTGTCTGTGAGGTGCTGAGGGATTGATTACGAGTGATGGTGAGGTATGCCCGATGGGCTGATTATGAGTGACTGTGAGGCATGACCGAGGGGCTGATTATGATATATGTTTTTCCCGAGGGGCCACTGATGATTTTACTACTTTCACTCTGAGCTTATGAAATATGTTTTGCCCGAGGGGACTCTATATGATTCATTTCATTTTTTTTATTAGTAAATCTTTCGGTTTGAAGTTGTTAAAGATATGCATTTTTCAAAGGACTTTTCTGAGGTTGGTTTTAAGGCATGATGATTTCGCGTATCTATGTTTACACTATTGGAAAGTAAGGCTGTGTATATTGTGATTTCATGACATTGATTTTACGTATTTCCTTGCCGCTTAGATTTGATTTATTTTCATTACTACTGAGTTGACGTACTCACATTACACCCTGCACCTCTGTGTGTAGATTCAGGTGCAGACATCGAGCTTTAGCCAGTTATTCCGTGCGAAGCTGGATTTAGAGGTAGCTGTTCAGCGTTTGCAGCATCTCTATTTTTCCCTTCTTGTTGTATCTAATTTTCATTCGGAGGTTTTGTACTATGATAGTATATTTTGACTTGTTCTTCTAGATGCTCATGACATGTTGGCTCCGGGTTTTGGGGTTGGCAGTATTGTATAATATTGGCCTACTTTATTCAGTAATTTCTGTATATTTACGAAATGTTTGGATTTGGGAAATGGGATTTTGAAAGAAATTTTGAGCATGTGATTATTGGCTAGCCTAGCTCCACGATAGGCGCCATCACGGCCGGTATAGGATTTGGGGTCGTGACAGGACTCCCTGTCCTTAACTTCTGAACTTGAAAGTCAAAGTTAAGGACTGCCTATCCTTAACTTTTAAACATGTAAGTCGAAGTTAAGGACTGCCCGTCCTTAACTTATAAACCTATAAGTGGAAGTTAAGGACTCCCTGTCCTTAAGTTCTGAACTTGAAAGTCAAAGTTAAGGACTGCCTATCCTTAACTTTTAAACATGTAAGTCGAAGTTAAGGACTGCCCGTCCTTAACTTATAAACCTATAAGTGGAAGTTAAGGACTCCCTGTCCTTAAGTTCTGAACTTGAAAGTCAAAGTTAAGGACAACACGTCCTTAACTTTTTAACTGGTTAAAGACAGCATGTGCTAACATTTATAAAACAGACTAATAAACTCTTTTTTGATTATTTACCTGTTGTTTTCATCTATCTTTATGTTAGTATATGTTCCCGGGTTTTTACTTATCATCATATACAAGTATGAAGACATAATTCATAATTCTCTTCAGGAGTTCCTCTTATTAAAGCAGAAGCATGTTGAATTGCACGCCACGCCTTGTGATAACCAATGTCTAGTCCATGCAATTTTTGTATTTCTGCTATGACAAAAGCTGGTGTAACTTCAAACCTTGGGTCTCGAAGATATTCAATAATGTAACCACTAATCAACTTTGAAGTTGCATGACTTTGATCAACTTTCATAGTGTTAACTGAACATTCATGATTTTTCTCGATCTTTACTATCTTGAACAATGTTGAATCTTTAATTCTGAAAGCACACACACTCCACCCACACCTATCATCATTGCATTTCAACGATCTTTTTGAGCTTGATCTAACAACCTTGAATTCAAAATGTCCTTTAATTGCTATATTCGAAAAACAGTTAATTATACTTTTCTTTTTGTCAAATATTGATCCCACTTTTATTTCATCCAACGAAGCATTTTCTCTTAATGTCGTAGTTGAGGATTTTTTTTGTTTCGAATTTGACCTTCGTCTAGTTAGTTGAGTAGAAGTTTTTTCAGCAACTTCTTTGATTACTGGTGCACTCCCTAAGACTTGAATACTCAAAGCTTGTTTGTTGTCAATCTCTAGAATGCTTTGTCCTTCAACTTGAATAGAATCATTTGTTTGAAGCACCTCTTCAGTTATTGGTTGAGCTTCAACCATATCTATTTCCATTATCTGTTGGCACTTGTTTTGATTGTCATGTTCAGTTACTCTATTGACATTTTCAAGAGTGCTTGTTGATCCAAAATCTCTTTCCGAAATATCAACAATGAAACGACAGCCCTTGAAGAGTGAATGAGTTTTTAGTAACTCTATACATGTGTGAAGATCTAAATCTTTAGATACAAGCATTCCCTTGCTTGTTCCTAGGTTGATATCAAACCATATCTTTCATGACCCAAAATCCTAACTTAGGCCGTGATGGCGCCCAACAGCCAGGTCAGGCAAGCCGACACTCAATTTACTGAAGGTTCCTTCTTATTAGATTAAACATTTCAACATATACTCAGTTTTAAAACTTAAAACATGATTCGACAAGGATAAATGGCTAGTTTTAAATCAAATCAGTCATGAAGAGGCGTGATCCACTATATATACAAACCCGAAATCCAAAACAACTAACACGTGTGTGCCAGGAACTAATGTCACGAGTCCTACGGGGATACTAACAGAATATACAAAAGCTATAATATACAGTCCCACTGTCTGAAGGAAATAGACGGGAAATAAGCAAAAGAAAACCCCATGGTGCTGCCGGAGATCGCCAGGAGAAAAGCAGCTCACGGTGAAGTCAGGTCCGTCTAATATCAAGTCAAGCTCTAGTCCAACAACCAGATGCACCAGCCTCAGAACCTGTGCAATTAAGTACAGAAGTGTAGCATGAGTACATAAATATATATATGTACCCAGTGAGTATCCCGCCTAACCTCAATGAGGTAGCGACGAGAGGTCGACATGACACTCACTAATGTCCAACAATATAATTTAAAATAATATAATAGAAACGGTAGGCATGTAAAGGCAGTGAAACAACAAATATATATGCAAGGTACTGAAATCCAAGAAAAGTATTGGGAATGAATAAAACAATTACCAGTACACTTTTCCCCAAATATCTGTCAAATCAATATCCATGAATTTAGTAACAATTAAATCATATGCATGCAGGGTAAGGAAAACTATCCGGATTCATAAGATAGTCATGTCTGTGCACTGCCGAGGGTCGAACGGCCCGAACCATAAGTGCACCTCTCCACAAAGTACTCACATCTATGCACTGCCGAGGATCGAACGGCCCGTACCAAAAGTGCATCTCTCAATCCTCTATATGCACTGCCGTGGATCGAACGGCCCATACCAAAAGTGAATCTCTCAATCCGCCGTGGCGTACGGCCCGTTCCCATAAGAGTGGGGGAAGTCACACTCCGTTCGCGGAATGTAAATTGCGAAGCGGTCACATGCACACACATTATTCCTTTTAAAAGAAAATACTTTTCAGTGAACAATTCCTTACAAGTTTTTCCCAAATTCCATAACTTGGGGGGAAATAAGCAACATGTAATGTTAATTTATTAAGCATATAGTTCATATCAAGTAAAACACAAGGCATGATGTGGGCCTAAATACCCGGACATAATAGTAATAGTCGCTACGTACGGATTCTCGTCACTTTGTACGTACGTAGCCCCCACAATGATCACATATAGCATATAAATCACCTAGGGAGACAATTCCCCCTTACAAGGTTAGAAAGGAGACTCACCTCGCATCGCACCTACTCCCCGGGTCAAGAATGCACCCAAAACTCCGAACTCGACACCCACGGACTTGAAAGCCAAATGTTATACAAATATATCAATTTATATTCAAAGCATGGAATTCTCCTATTACTTAGCCAAATTCACCATTATTGAAGAAATTCTAAAATTCAACCCCGGGCCCGCATGCTCGGATTCCAAAAAAAATTCTCGAAGGGAATACTCACCCATAGCCTAAGGATCATTAATAAATGATTTTCACTCGATTTCATAGCTAATTGATGGGTAATTTTCTAAATTTTCAAAAGCCCTAGGTTACTACCCCAAATCCTTAGTTTTCACTAACTTAGGTAGTTAATTTAGCTTGTAATCCATGTATGAAGCTAATATTAGAGAAGAATTTACTTACCTTCAATAACTAGGTCGTTTGCCCCTCTAGAATGGTGGAAATCATCCCAAGGAAGAAGAAGATAAGGAAAAGAATTAAATACTGTGTATAAAAACACACTATCTGATAGCATTTCCGCACTTGCGGCTCGAGGACCGCACCTGCGAGCAAAGGCTCGCACCTGCGGAAATGGACGAGGAAGCCTGGGCTCGCACTTGCGGAGTGGAGACCGCACCTGCGGCTACGCTCCTGTGGAACTTTGTCCGCACCTGCGAGAAATGGCATGCCCACTGGGGGTCGCACCTGCGAGGCTGGGATCACAGGAGCAGTCCCGCACCTGCGACTGGGCAACCGCACCTGCGGTCACACTAGAACAGCTGCACCAACAGCTATTTCAGCTGGTTTTTGGCCTCGTGTGGTGTCCGGGAGGCACTTGGGCCCATCCGAGCCCCCATCCAAATATCCCAACAAGTCCCAAATTGTAATACGGACTCTCTCGAGCCTTCGGAAACCCCAAAACAACGCTAAAACTCAAAAATCACACCTCAAAACCCCTAGAACCTAACTTAGGAATTTTAAGTTTTCTTGACTTCGCTAACAACGCGCCGAACCGACCTATACTACTCAGAATGACACCAAATTTTGTAGGCAAGTCATAAATGACATAAAGGAACTATTCCCGATCTCGGAATTCCGTTCGGACCTCGATAACACAAAAACACGTCCCAAACCACAATAGGAACTTAAGGAACTTCTTGTTTTAATATTGGGCGCCAAAACGCTCCCGGGTCATCAGAAACCCATTCAGAACATACGCCCATGTCCGAAATCATCATACGAAGCCACCGAAAATGAAGAAACTCGATTCCGAGGTCGTTTACCCAAAATGCTGACCGAAGTCAAACTTGGCCTTACAGGCCAACCTTAAGGAACCAAATGTTCCTATAGCACTCTAAACACCTCCGAATCCCGGACCAGCAGTCCCCGCAAGTCATAAATTGTAATAAGCCGCTAAGGGAAGTTTCATTTAGGGGAACAGGGTCCGATAATGTAAAATGACCGGTCGGGTCGTTACAATATCATTGCTTTAAACTTGTCTCTATCCAATTCAATAACTTCAAAGATCTGTTTAATGAAATCTTCAAACTGAATTGCCTCAGGTACTAGAAAAAGCTTTGTTTGATGATCAGTATACTTATAGTCTTCAGTCCATCTACCAGTAAATGCAATTATAATGCATATTGTTTTCATCCTGCAAGTCAAGAGCAATCCTTGTATAATTAAGAACAGGCACTGTAAGTTAAGGACCAAGTGTCCTTAACTTTTGAACGTGAAATTCAAAGTTAAGGACCAAGTGTCCTTAACTTTTGAACTTGGAACCTAAAGTTCAGGACCAAGTGTCCTTAACTTTTGAACTTGGAACCTAAAGTTCAGGACCAAGTGTCCTTATCTTTTGAACTTGTAACTCAAACTTCAGGACCAAGTGTCCTTAAGTTATGAAATTGAAACTCAAACTTCAGGACCTAATGTCCTTAACTTTTCAATTTCAAAATTAAACTTCAAGACCTAGTGTCCTTAAGTTTTCAACTTCAAAATCAAAGTTAAGGACCAAGTGTCCTTAACTTTTGAACTTGGAACCTAAAGTTCAGGACCAAGTGTCCTTAACTTTTGAACTTGAAACTCAAACTTCAGGACCAAGTGTCCTTAAGTTATGAAATTGAAACTCAAACTTCAGGACCTAGTGTCCTTAACTTTTCAACTTCAAAATCAAACTTCAGGACCTAGTGTCCTTAACTTTTCAACTTCAAAATCAAACTTCAGGACCTAGTGCCCTTAACTTCAAAAAAAGTTAAGGACATTGTGTCCTTAACGTTTTCAATTCAATTTGAAACGGCGACACCAAATCCTTAACATTATATCCTCAATTTTTATCGAATTATTACAGGACGCGATGTCCTTAAGCTTATCAATCCAGAAATTCAAGAAAAAAGAAATCTAATTCGTACCATCAAATTCATAGTAAAGAAATAAAAATCAATAGAAACACACAAAATCATAACTTACTGTAAATTTATGTTGATTTTTGGACGAGAAAGTTGAATACTATGGTTTTAAATCGGAGGGAGAAGCTTCTGCAAGTTCGCGATCACAGTCAGTTAAATCAGACGAGAAAGTTGAATACTATTGCTGCTGCTGAAGTTAATTGTGCTGATCGTTAAAAAAGTTTAGGTATAAGTTATAGTAGAAGGGTATTTTTGTCCAGTCAGGTAAAAGTTCATTAAACTAGTGGCTAAAGAATAAATACATTTAAAACACTACTTTAAAATAAAGACAGCTTCTATTAGTGGCTATTTGTACACATCCCCAACTATTGGATGTGTAGTAGAAATGGCGTGGGAAAACCATTTCTTAAGGTGGGGAAGTGCAGGGTTAGCCACTAATAACACATGTATTTACTTTTAAGTCAGTGTTTAAAATGTCTTTAGTCTTTAGCCACTGCTTTAATAAGATTTAACTGCCCGGACGAAAATACCCTTCTGCTTATGTCCTTAACTTTTGAACTTAATTTCAGGACTTCAGGACTACATGTCCTTAACTTTTGAACTTGTAACTCGATGTTCAGGACTTCAGGACCACGTGTCCTTAACTTCAGGACTGCATGTCCTTAACTTTTGAACTTAACTTCAGGACTTCAGGTGTCACGACCCAAAATCCCTAAGGTCGTAATGGCGCCGGACATAAGGTCAAGCAAGCCAAAATATTAATTAATTGAAATAACTTTCCGTTTTAAAACATTTATGAAAACACTTCCTTTCACTTCATTACATAATAACCAAATAAAAGTCTGTTAATTAAAAAAATGATTTAAAAATTACATTTAAGCAATTATATCCTAATACATATCCCAGAACCCGGTGTCACAAGTACATGAGCAATTTCTAAGAATTCAACAATCATTACAAGCCTATCCGAAGTACAACTGGACGAGGAAATTTAAATGAAATAGGTACAGTACGAAGGAGACTCTGTCAGCTGCGGATCGCCTCCGGATGATGCAGCTCGCCTAAGTCTCTGAATCCTCCACATTGCTATGAAAGTACCTGTACAATAAAAATGTACAGCAAGTGTAGCATGAGTACAAAACAACATGTACTCAGTAAGTCGCCCGCCTAACCTCAGAGAGGTAGTGACGAGAGGTTAACTTGACACTCACTAGGGTCCGACAATATAATATATGACAAAATATGATGAAACACAATAGACATGTAAGGCAGTGAGCAGCGAATACGTATCAAGTACAGAAATCCAGGTAACTGCTAAGAATAAACAACAATGTACACTTCCCTTTTTTCCCAAATACATGTCAAGCCAATATCAATAAAATAGTACCAAATAGTCATGCGCACAAAAGGGCAAGACAACCGGCTGGAGTCGAAGGAATATCTAATCATTGAATAGGCGTAAAGCTTCCCCCGCTCGCGAATCATACCTGCGACTCTGGTGCTGACACATTTATACCAAATTACCATAAAGCTTCCCTTGACCGCGAATCATACCTGCGATTCGAGTGCTGTCACACTTATACTTAATATTATAAAGCTCCCCCCGCTTGCGAATCATACCTGCGACTCGGGTGCTGACACATTTATACCAAATTACAATAAATCTTCCCTCGATTGCAAATCATACCTGCGATTCGAGTGCTGACACACTTATACTGAATATTATAAAGCTTCCCCCGCTCGCAAATCATACCTGCGACTCGGGTGCTGACACATTTCCACACATCAAATTTGTATTTTATCACGAAAATAGTTTTCTCAGGAAAGTGGTAAAATCCTTATTAAAAGAAACATGAAATATAGGTTTTGAAATCATTTGTTTTTGAAACTCATTTGTCAAGTTTAATGACATTCCACGATACAACCTAGTCTAGGTACACAAATATCCATAGAGAGATAAATTCTCTTTTTTAGAAGATTAACAAGATGAACTCTAGTTTTATTTTAGATATTCAATTACGTCTTCGATTATATTAGCAGTTTAATATTACAGGCAGGATTACAGGTATAACACGTAAGGCATGCTAGTGGGTCCTAGACTACCCGGACATGACATAATAGTAGCTAAGCACGGACTCCCGTCACCTCGTGCGTACGTAGCCCCCGAAGATAATAGCATGTATTGAATTAATTCACCTAGGAGGACGGTTCCCCCTCACAAAGTTAGAAAGGAGACTTACCTCACTCCGAAATTCCCACACCGGCTTTCAAGCCCCTCCGATGACTCCAACGGACGCACAACGCTCCGAAACTACCACATAATGGCAAAGCAATGAAAATTCATCCTAATCCTCACAACAAATTCAGATTATATACTTTCCCAACCCCGCTCGGAGAAAAGACCAAAATGCCCTCGGGTCCACGTGCCCGGAAATCCGAAATTCTCGAAGATACATTCTACCCATAGCCCTAATAGTTCAATCATGCAATTTACTCTACATTCCATACTCAAATTTGTGGCCAAATTCCAAATTTACATTTTTTCTAGGTTTTTCTTCAAAAAGCCCAATTTTCCCCACAATTTCCCATATCAAGTTTATGTAATGATCTTGTATTTAACTTGGAAATGAGAGGGAATCACTTACCTGTTGATGCTTGGTGAAAATCTCCCTTTGAAATCCTCTAAAATCGCCCCAACCAAATGAAAAATGTGAGAGAAATGGCACAAACCCGACTTTAAAACATTCTGCCTAAGCCTCTTTCGCACCTGCGATCCAATGGCCGCTCCTGTGGCTCCGCACCTGTGGAAATTCCATCGCAGGTGCTGCTCTGACTTGACCCAGCAAATTCCCGCTCCTGCGATCCCCTCTTCGCACCTGCGATTTCGCAGGTGCGACAAATCTTCCGCACCTGCGTCCTCCTCAGCTCCAGCCCTAAATCTCGCACCTGCGGTGCCCTTAGCCGCACCTGCGGCTCCGTACCTACGGTCAAAGCCTCGCAGGTGCGGTTACACCAGATGACAGCAGCCTTCAGCCTTCTTCAACTTCAAACATTAATCCGTCAATCACCTGGAATCCACCCGGGGCCCCCGAGACCCCGTCCAATTACACCAACCTGTTCCAAAACATGACACGAACTTGCTCGAGCCCTCAAATCACATCAAACAATGCCGAAATCACGAATCACACTCAAATCCAATTCTTTAAGAACTTAGAATTTTAAACTTCTACATCCGACACTGAAACCTATCAAATCACACCTGATTGACCTCAAATTTTGCAGACAAGTCATATTCAACATTATGGACCTGCTCCAACTTCTGGAATAGCATTCCAACCTCGATATCAAAACTTTCACTTCCGGTCGGATTTCTCAAAAACTTTCAAATTTCTATCTTTAGCAAAATGACCCCAAAATGACCTATGGACATCCAAATTCACTTCCGATCGCGCTCCCAGTTCTAGAATCACCATACGGAGCTATTCCCAGACTCGGAATACCAAACGGACATCAACCTCACTGATATTCACTTCAATCCCAAATTCATGAAATCCTTCTAAACTGCTAACTTCCATAATATACGTCGAAGCACTCCCGGGTTATCCAAACCCCGAGCCGGACATACACCTAAGTTCGAAATCATCATATGAACCTGCTGGAACCTTCAAATCCTGATTCGGAGGTTGTTTACTCAAAATTCCAATCTTAGTTGATTTCTCCAACTTAAGGCTTCTGAAATGAGAACTTTCTTTCCAAATCAATTCTAAACTTCCTGGAATTCAATTCCGACCATGCCCACGGGGCATAATACCTGAAACGAAGCTGCTCACGACTTCAAACCGTTGAACAACGCGCTAGAGATCAAAACGAACGGTCGGGTCGTTATGTTAGGATTACATGTCCTTAACTTTTGAACTTGGAACTCAAACTTCAGAATCAAGCGTCTTTAACTTTTGAACTTGTAAGTCAAAGTTAAGGACCTATTTACCTTAACTTTTGATCTTTTAACTGTAAGTTAAGGATTGTCTATCCTTAACTTTTGAAATTTTTAGTCTAAGTTCAGGACCAGGTGTCCTTAACTTTTGAACTTGTAAGTCTAAGTTCAGGACCAAGTGTCCTTAACTTTTGAAATTGGAATTCAAAGTTAAGGACCAAGTGTCCTTAACTTTTGAACTTGTAAGTAGGGTTGTGCACGGATCAGATCGGATCGGATCGGATCGGATTTAGCACATTTTGAATTCGGATTTTTAATTCTAGAAAATGCAATCTGAATCTGATCCAAATTATATCAGATCGGATTGAGATTTTAAAGTTTGGATCGGATCGGATCGGATTTCAGATCTTATTATCCCTCAAAGTTGCAAACTAATATGTATATTTTCTTTGTAAAAGAGGCAATGCATTAAGAAAAATTCATGTTTATACAATTATGAGAGTGCTATGGTATATATATAGCTAAATCCAGCAATTATAAAGGTAATAACTTGAAGGAAGATGTAAAGGAAGTACTGACTATCTGAACTTAAAGTGTAGTATTTATACATTGTCTAATAATTTCGGATTTCAGATCGGATTAAAATATACCAATCCAAAATTCGATCCAATCCGACATCCGGAATTGAATGGATCGGTTTGAATTTCGTATATCCGATCCAAATGAACAGCCCTACTTGTAAGTCAAAGTTCAGGACCAATTGTCCTTAACTTTTTAACTTGTAACTCAAAGTTAAGGACCAAGTATCCTTAACTTTTGAACTTGAAATTCAAAGTTAAGGATCTATTATCCTTAACTTTTGAACTTGGAAATCAAACTTCAGGACCTCTTGTCCTTAACTTTTGAACTTGTAACTGTAAGTTCAGGACCTATAGTCCTTAACTTTTGAGCTTGTTAGTCTAAGTTCAGGACCAAGTGTCCTTAACTTTTGAACTTGTAACTCTAAGTTAAGGACCAAATGTCCTTAATTTTAGAACTTCCAACTCTAAGTTCAGGACCCACATGAAAAAAAAGAGAATTTGATTCATTGAAATAAGAAAACTCAATTGGTATTCTGGCAACTGATCTTCCACTTCCAAAAAATAGCGTAAGACCGTTAATTCACTCCACAAAGTGTCTTCAAAACCTCTTTCAACAAATACCCCATTTGCACTAATTTTTGTTTGTGAATATCTCAAACTGAGAAAAGAGAAACACTTGTTTGTGTTTTCCTTTTCCTTTTCTTGTATTTTTCAGCTAAAAATTATAGATTAAATGAACTAACTTCCTATGCAAGAGCCACGCCTATCTTGTTTAGTTCCTAATCAAGAAATCAGAGCCAATGTATCACTATTCAAAGTGAGAAGCGAGGGTTTGAGAAGAAAAGCAATGGAAAAAGGGTAAAACTGTCTTTTCATATTAATTTTAATAGAGTAGCGGCTATTTTTTCTCAATATTAAAATTGCTAGATAAAAAATAAATACCACCTTAAATAGTGGCTATCCCACGCCATTTTCTACTCTTAATGTGGTATTTATAGCCCGTTTGGCCAAGCTGAAAAAATCAGTTTATTTTGAAAAGTGCTTTTTTCAAAAGCGCTTTTTTCAAAAATATTTTTGGTGAAAAACAACTTGTGTTTGGCTAATTAATTTTTAAAGCACTTTTAAGCAGCAATTTGTATTTGTCCAGGCTTTTAAAAAGTGCTTCTAAGTGTATTTTTCTCAAAAGTGCTTTTCAAAAAAGTACTTTTGGGAAGAAGCTACTTTTTTCTGCTTCTCCAAAACTGCTTCTGCTTCTACTCAAAAACATTTTTTTTTCTTCTAAAAGCTTGGACAAACACTTAAATTTTGAAAAAAGCACTTTTTAAAAAAAAAAAGCAAGTGTTACTCAACTTGGAGAAGCTTGGCTAAACAGGCTATTAGTTACTATTATTTAATATTTTTTACTCTGAGCAAAAATAGTCACTACTCTATTAAAATTAATATAAAAAGGCGTTTTTACCCTTTCTTCATGAGTGCAGTGTATATATTAGGGGCGACTCAATAAAGTTGGTGGCCTAATGCCAAATCTAGATATATTTGATGTCGATTTTCTTCATTTGTTGAGATGAAAAGTTATTAATAACTTTTATAATCAATTTTTTCTAATAATTCTTTTTCAATCGGTAAAATGTACACACACACTTGAGACATTGTTCGTCTTAGATAGGAATTTTTCAATTTTAGTTTTAAAATATTTTGTTCCACTAATGAGTCGAGGTTCTATCAAAAACAACCTCTCTACCTTCTCAAGGTAGGGGGTAAGGTACGCGTACACATTGCCCACCCCAGATCCCACTTGTGAGATTACACCCGGTATGTTGTTGTTGTTCCGCAAATGCAACTATTACATCTATTAATATTACTATAAATGATATATTGGAACCCTCTAGGAACTGAATCGCTAGAAAGTTCTCTTCTTTCGTTTAAACCAAGTGGACCCTGAACCAAAATTTGATCGCTCCGCTTCCCCTTTATTGTTAGTCCTCTTACCATACACCACTTCGAATGATTACTTCCCTCTTTACTTAACATAGGCCTATTCACATCGTTTTTATAGGCAAACTCAGTAGTTGGAAGAACTTATCCCCCTTGCTCGGTCTCCCTTGCATTAATATCTTTAGCAAGTATTCTAGGAAATCAACGACTGGAGTCTGGCGTCCTAAGTGATAAGCACTACTAAACCCCAGTTCAGTGCCTAATTTCTTCCATAACACCCTCTATTAGAGGGCAGACTTCTGTCTTGATCGGGCATTTTATTTAACCACTCCTGCATCTATCGTATTCGGGAAAGCTTGCTTTGTGGTGGAGCATTTAGCAATGCCAGCAGCGTGGTGAGGGCTGGCTGTCTGAGGAAAGGTTAAGGCAGGGCTTGATTCTCATGAGATTGGGTGAGGGAATCAGAAAGAGTCTCAAAAATCGGGCGAAAAAAGAATAAAGCCTTTTATTTGATTGAGTATATTATTAAAATACTATCTTCTACTTGTGTTATTTCCCATAACACTTTTAATAAAAAAATAAGTCTAAAATCATCAATATCGCAGTGACTTTTATGTTTTAAGAAAATTTCGAGGTTAAGGTAATATTTTTTTAGATTCTCATCTGTCATGACCCCAAATCCTAACTGGCCGTGATGGCGCCTATCGTGGAACTAGGCTAGCCAACTACCGCATGTTCGCAATTTCTTTTAAAAATCCCAATAAGGTTTCAAGCATTTCATAAAATATACAGTAAATACTGAATATAATAGGCCAATATAAAGCGCCACCAACCCCAAAACCCGGAGCCAACCAGTCATGAGCATCTAGATGAATACGCCAAAATATACTATTATAATACAAAACATCCGAATGAAACTAGATACAACAAGAAGGGAAAAACAGAGATACTGCGGACGCTGAACAACTACCTCTATATCCCGCAATCCGGATCCGCGCGGAATAAATGGCTAAGGCTCGATATCTGCACCTGAATCTGCACACAGAGGTGCAGGGAGTAATGTGAGTACGCCAACTCAGTAGTAATGAAAATAAATCAAGTCTAAGTAGCAAGGAAACACATAAAATCAATGCCATCAAGTCACAGTATACACAACCTTACTTTCCAATAGTATAAACATAGATATACAAAATCATCATGCCTTAAAATAACCTTCAGAAAAAGTCCTTTAAAGAATGCACATTTTTAACAATTTTAAAACGAAGGATTTGGTATGCAAATGAATGTAGTAAAATCATAAGTAGCCCCTCGGGCAAAAACATATATCATCATCAGCCCCTCGGGCATGCCTCACAGTCACTAAGCACCTCACTATCACTCAGCACCTCACAGTCACTCATGCCTCCCAATCACTCGCCACTCGGCACTCGGTGCGCTCACTGGGTGTGTGTACAGACTCCGGAGGGGATCCTTCAGCCCAAGCGCTAATATGACTCAGCACCTCACCATCACTCTTGGCCTCGGCCACACTCCGCAGAACCACTCAAAAGGCCCCTCGGGCGAATCAGTAAAAATAGGGTACTCAATCCAAAACATCATTTTAATGCTCATGTAGTGTAAATCAGGCTGAGTTCCGAAAAAATAGTATGCACAATGATGCTGAGTGAAATCATCAACAAATAGTGAGGAAAACAACAGTAAAAAGCCCCCAAGGGGTCTAAACAGATCGGCACGAGGCCCCAAACACGGCTTATAGCCCAAATATTTCACAAATCTTTAGAACAGAATTTAACATAAGGTTTTGAGTAAAATATGCAACTCATTAGTTGCCGTGGAGAGGACCTAGTCCAATCCAAAAATAAGTATGCTCCACATACTCGTCATCCGACATGTGCGCGTTTCTAAAATCAGCGAGAAATATGTAGTCCGGGGTTCCATACCCTCAGGACGAGATTTATAACCATTACTTACCTCTACTGGGCCACAACACTAGTCCACAATGCTCTTGCCCCTCAAATTGGCTCCCGATTGCTCCGAATCTAGCCAAAAATAGTTTAACATCATCAATATATAACCAAGGAACACAACCCAATCGAAAACTATCAAATTACACAAAAATCTCAAAATTTGGCCAAACCCGAGCCCCGGGCCCACGTCTCGGAATTCAAAATTTTTAACATCACTAGAAACCTCGTCCTCCCACGATTCTTCTCATACAAAAATTATCACAATCGGATCACAATTGCCTACCCAAACCTCAAAAGAATTTCCAATTCTCCACCCCCTTCTTCCCAACCTTTTCCTACTTAAATCCTTAAATTTTCAATCCTAATCCGAACAAAATAGCATAGGAACGATGTTAGTAACCAAAGAACTTACCTTTACTGAAGAATCTCGAGTTTCCTTCTCCAAATTGCCTTCAAAGAACTCCTCCCGCATGCAAAAATGGTGAAAATAAGAGAATTTTCGCGGAGGCCCTTTATATACTGTTTCTTTCAGTCATTTCCGCTCCTGCAGACATTTAGTCGCACCTGCAGATCCGCACCTGCGGTCCCAGGTGCGCACCTGCGGAATCCCACTTAACGGACCAATTCCGCACCTGCGGTCAAAACTTCGCACCTGCAAAAAAATCCCTGCCTAGCCTTTTCGCACCTGTGCACTTCCCATCGCACCTGCGACATCGCACCTGCGGCTGCCCGACCGCAGGTGCGGTCAACACCAGAACTTTCACACCAGCAGCTATTGCTGCAATTTCCAAGTTCAAAAACCCCGCCAACCATCCGAAATCAATCCCGAGCCCCTCGGGGCCCCAACCAAACATACCAACACACCCCATCGCATTATTCCAACTTAGTAGAGCCTTCGAAACACCAAAAACAACACGAAAACACCAAAATTACATCAAATTCAAGCCTATGAACTTTGATACTTCCAAATTTCTCCAACTATACCGAAACCAACCAAATCACCTCCGATTGACCTGAAATTTTGCAGACACATCCAAAAATATATTACGAACCTGCTCCAACTTCCGGAATTCCATTAGCCTATTTTCCACTGCCGACCAGAAATCACCAAAAACTAACTTTCGCCAATTCAAGCCTAATTCTACACCGGACATCACAAAAATATTCCGAACACACTCCTAAGTCCCAAATCAACTAACAAAGCTATCCGAGCCATAAAATCCGAATTTCGAGGTTGTTTACCAATAAGTCAACTCTCAATTGACTTTCTCAACTATTAGGTTACTTTAAGAGACTAAATGCCTCAATTCTCACCATAACCACTCCGGACCCAAACCAACTGACCCATCATAACAAAAATAGACTAGCAATATATAACAAATGAAGAAATGGGGGAAACATGGTAAATCTCACGGAACGACCGGCCGAGTCGTTACATCCTACCCCTCTTAAACAAACGTTCGTCCTCGAACGGGTCTGGAAACATACCTAGAGTCTCGAATAAGTGAGGATATACGTCCCGCATCTCCCGCTTGGTCTCCCAGGTGGCATCCTCCACCGGCTGCCCTCTCCACTGAACCTTCACTGAAACTATATCCTTGGACCTCAGCTTCCTGACCTGTCGACCCAAAATAGCCACTGGCTCTACCTCATATGACATATCACCCTCGAGCTGAACCGTGCTGAAGTCCAACACATGGGAAGGGTCACCAACATACTTTCGGAGCATCGAAACATGGAATACTGGATGAATACTCAATAAACTAGGAGGCATAGAAAGCCTATAAGCCACCTCCCCAACCCTCTGAAGCACCTCAAATGGCCCAATGAACCTGGGACTCAGCTTCCCCCTCTTCCCAAATCTCATAACACCCTTCATGTGTGATACCTTCAACAACACCTTATCCCCAACCATGAAAGACACATCTCGGACCTTCCGGTCCGCATAAATCTTCTGCCTAGACTGCGCCGTGCGAAGCCGCTCCTGAATGAACTTCGCCTTACTCAATGCATCCTGAACTACGTCTGTGCCCAACAGCCTAGCCTCGCCCGGCTCAAACTAACCAACCGGAGATCTGCACCTCCTACTATATAAAGCCTCATACAGAGCCATCTCGATACTCGACTGATAGCTGTTATTATATGCAAACTCCGCTAGTGGCAGAAACTGATCCCATGAACCACCAAAGTCAATCACACAAGCACGCAACATATCCTCCAAAATTTGAATGGTACGCTCCGACTGCCCGTTGGTCTGAGGATGAAACGCTGTGCTCAACTCAACCTGAGTACCCAACTCTCTCTGCAGGGATCTCCAAAACTGAGATGTGAATTGAGTGCCTCTGTCGGAAATGATAGAAACTGGAACCCCATGCGATTGGACAATCTCCCTGATATAAATCTCAGCTAACCTCTCTGAAGAATATACAGTACCAACAAGAATGAAGTGCGCGGACTTGGTCAGCCGATCCACAATAACCCATATAGCATCAAACCTCCTCGAAGTCCGTGGGAGTCCAACTCGAAGTCCACGGTGATCTGCTCCCACTTCCACTCTGGAATATCAATTCTCTGAAGCAATCCACCTGGTCTCTGGTGCTCATACTTGACCTGCTGACAGTTGAGACATCAAGCCACAAACTCCACAATATCCTTCTTCATCCTCCTCCACCAATAATGCTGCCTCAAATCCTGATACATCTTCGCGGTACCCGGATGGATGGAATACCGCGAACTATGAGCCTCTACTAGAATCAAATCTCGAAGCCCGTCTACATTGGGCACGCAAATCCGGCCCTGCATCCTCATGACCCCATCATCACCAATAACCACATCCCTGGCATCACCGTGACAGACCCTTTCCTGAAGAACAAGCAAATGTGGATCATCATACTGGCGTGCTCTAATATGATCGTAAAGAGAAGACCTGGAGGCTACACAAGCCAACACCCGCGGGGGCTCTAATAGATCCAATCTCACCAATTGACCTGCTAAGGCCTGAACATCAAGGGCTAATGGCTGATCTACTACTGGAAGGTAGGCTAGACTCTCCAAACTCTCTGCTCTGCGACTCAAGGCATCGGCCACTACATTGGCCTTCCCCAGATGATATAAGATAGTGAGGTCATAATCCTTAAGGAGCTCTAACCATCTCGTCTAACATAAATTCAAGTCCTTCTGCCTCAGCAGATACTGCAAACTACGATGATCAGTGAAAATCTCACAATGTACTCCGTACAAATAGTGCCGCCAAATCTTCAAGGCATGAACAATGGTAGCTAACTCAAGATCGTGCACTGGATAATTCTTCTCGTGCACCTTCAACTATCTAGACGCGTAGGCAATCACCCTACCGTCCTGCATCAATACCGCTCCTAAGCCAACTCTAGAAGCGTCACAATAAACTGTGTAAGAACCCGAACCAGCAGGCAAAACCAGTACTAGAGCTGTAGTCAATGCTGACTTGAGCTTCTGAAAGCTCTCCTCACACTCATCAGACCATCTGAATGGAGCACCCTTCTGGGTCAATCTGGTCAAAGGCGAAGCAATAGAAGAGAACCCCTCTACAAAGTGACGGTAATAACCCACCAAACCAAGGAAACTCCTGATCTCTGTAGCTGAGGACGGTCTGGGCCAACTCTGCTCTGCCTCTATCTTCTTTGGATCAATCTGAATCCCCTCATTGGACAACACGTGCCCCAACAAAGATACCGAACCAAGCCAAAACTCACACTTGGAGAATTTCGCATAAAGCTTCTCCTCTCTCAACCTCTGTAACACAACTCTCAAATGCTGAGCATGCTCTTCCTGGCTACGAGAATAGACCAGGATGTCATCACTGAACACAATGACGAAGGAATCAAGATAAGGCTGAAACACGCTGTTCATCAATTGCATGAATGCAGCTGGGGCATTGGTCAGCCCAAATGACATAACCAAGAACTCATAATGACCATATCTGGTCCTGAAAGCAGTCTTCGGAATATCAGAATCCCGAATCCTCAACTGATGATACCCAGATCTCAAATAAATCTTGGAAAACACTCAGGCTCCCAGAAGCTGGTCAAACATATCATCAATGCGGGGCAAAGGATACCAGTTCTTCACTGTAACCCTATTCAACTGCCGATATTCAATACACATACGCATGGACCCATCCTTCTTCTTCACGAACAACACCAGTGCACCCCAAGGTCGCACACAAGGCCGAATGAACCCCTTATCCAGGAGCTCCTGAAGCTGCTCCTTCAATTCCTTTAGCTCTGCTGGTTCCATACGATAAGGTGGAATAGAAATAGGCTAAGTGCCTAACACCAAATCAATACCAAAATCAATATCCCTGTCAGGTGGCATGCTTGGCAGGTCTGCAGGAAACACATCCGGAAAGTCACGGACCACAAGAACTGAATCAATAGCGGGAGTCTCACCACCGACATCCCTCACAAAGGCCAAATAAGATAAACACCCTTTCTCAACCATGCGCTGAGCCTTCAGGTAAGAAATCACCCTGCTAGGCATATACTCGGAAGAACCTCTCCACTCAACCCTCGGACACCCCAGCATAGCTAAGGTCACGGTCTTAGCGTGACAATCAAGAACAACATGGCACGGAGATAAAAAATCCATGCCCAATATCACGTCAAAATCGACCATGCTGAGTAACAGTAGGTCCACTCGGGTCTCCAGACCTCCGATAGATATCATGCATGATCGATACAAACGGTCCACAACAACAGTATCGCCCACCAGAGTCGACACATGAACAGAGGTGACTAGAGACTCACGGGGCACATCCAGAAAATCGGCAAAATATGAAGAAACATACGAATATGTAGAACTAGCGTCAAATAAAGCCAAGGCATCACGACAACAGACTGAGGCAATACCTGCAATCACGGCATCTGAGGCCATAACATCCGACCTGGCTGGAAATGCATACATGTGAGCCTTACCTCCCCCTGCTCGACCTCCTCCTCTAGGGCGACCTCTGGTTGACTGACCACCACCACTGGCTTCCTGGGTGGGTGGTGAACTGGCTGGAGCTGAAGTCGAGAGTTGGCCCCTCTGCTGAGAAGATCTACCAGAACGGCGGGGACACTGCCTCCACCGTGCCCGAACTCTCCACACTCAAAACAACTCCCTGGAGCTTGAGGCGGGGACTAATAGAAACCCCTAGCACCCGTAAGACCACTGGAAACTCCTGCATAGAAGAACCCTGAACTGGAGGTGCTCGAGCTGCACTCTGAGCTGGGAGGGAACCAAATGAAGTACGGCCTGACTGAGAACCACGGGGACCCTGCCCCGAGGAGGCACCACTATATGCTTGACGGCCTGACTGAGGAGGCCTGAATGAACGACCCCTACCCTGTTGAAACTGTCCCCTGAAGGGAGCACCACTGGAACTGCCCGAACCACGAGGCCTCTTGGCCTCCCTCTCCTCCCGCTCCTGGCGGCGAACGGACTTAATATCTCGAGCTATGTCAACAACCTGCTCGAATGAAGCACCCGATACTCTCTCCCGAGTCATAAATAATCGAAGCTGATAAGAAAGACCATCTACAAACCTCCTCACCCTCTCCCTATCAGTAGGGATAATCTCAGAAGCATGCCTAGCCAACTCGAAAAATCTCATCTCGTACTGAGTGACTGATAACTCTCCCTGGCGCAGCTGCTCAAACTGCCTACGCTGCTCCTCTCTGTGGGACTGAGGAACATACTTCTCCAAAAAGATCGTGGAGAACTGCTGCCAGGTAAGAGGTACTGAACCAACCGGTCTACGCCTCTCGAATGGCTCCCACCAGGTAAAGGCAACACCAGCAAACTGAAATGTAACAAATGAGACCCCACCGGTCTCCAAAATACCTGCGGTACGCAGTATCCTCTGGCACCTATCTAGAAATCCCTGGGCATCCTCGCCCTCTATATCGCTGAAAGTCAGAGGCTGAAGTCTGCTGAATCTCTCCAACCTGCGCTGCTCATCCTCAGGCTTAGCAGGGACCACATAATCCTGGATCGGAGCAACTGGCTGAGCTGGGGCTGCCCCGGTGCCTGAATACCCTGTGCAGCCTGCTCAGGTGCCCGGGCAGCTGGAGTCTGATTGCCTCCCCCGGCCAGAGCTGTGGTGGCAGTAGAAGACATAGCGACTGCCTGAGCCAAGTTGGTGCATACTGTCAATATCTGAGACAGGGTCTCCTGAAGACCTGGAATAACCATAGGCACTGCTGGTTCCTGAGCCTGTCCCACTGGGACACTATTGGCGGGAACCTGATCCTGATCGATAGAGGGATCCTGTGGTACTGCCCCGGCTGCTGCGTGGGCTGGTCCCTACCTCTACCACGACCTCCACTGCGGCCTCGACCTCTCACTGGTCTAGCCGGTGACTGGTCACTCTGATCGGTATGGCGTGTCCTCACCATCTGTGAGAGAATGAAACAATGTAAGTTCAGATTTCAAGAATCAATAGATCAGCACGAAAGAGTTCAAGAAAGATAGAAATGTTTCCTAAAAGTTCGGAAACCTCTCGAAGATAAGTACAGACGTCTCCGTACCGATCCGCAAGACTCTACTAAACCTGCTCATGACCGTTGAGTCCTATGTAACCTAGGGCTCTGATACTAAACTTTCATGACCCCAAATCCTATCCGGCCGTGATGGCGCCTATCGTGGAACTAGGCTAGCCAACTACCGCATGTTCGCAATTTTTTTAAAAAATCCCAATAAAGTTTCAAGCATTTCATAAAATATACAAAAATTACTGAATATAATAGGCCAATATACAGCGCCACCAACCTCAAAACCCGGAGCCAACCAGTCATGAGCATCTAGATGAATAAGCGTAAATATACTATTATAATACAAAACCTCCGAATGAAAACTAGATACAACAAGAAGGGAAAAACAGAGATGCTGCGGACGCTGAACAGCTACCTCTATATCCCGTAATCCGGATTCACGCGGAATAAATGTCTAAGGCTCGATATCTGCACCTGAATCTGCACACAGAGGTGCATGGAGTAATGTGAGTACGCCAACTCAGTAGTAATGAAAATAAATCAAGTCTAAGTAGCAAGGAAACACATAAAATCAATGCCATCAAGTCACAGTATACACAACCTTACTTTCCAATAGTATAAACATAGATATACCAAATCATCATGCCTTAAATCAACTTCAGAAAAAGTCCTTTAAAGAATGCACATTTTAACAACTTTAAAACGAAGGATTTGGTATGCAATTGAATGTAGTAAAATCATAAGTAGCCCCTCGAGAAAAAACATGTATCATCATCAGCCCCTCGGGCATGCCTCATAGTCACTCAGCACCTCACCATCACTCAGCACCTCACAGTCACTCATGCCTCCCAATCACTCGTCACTCGGGACTCGGTGCGCTCACTAGGGGTGTGTACAGACTCCGGAGGGGATCCTTTAGCCCAAGCGCTAATATGACTCAGCACCTCACCATCACTCTTGGCCTCGGCCACACTCCGCAGAACCACTCAAAAGGCCCCTCGGGCGAATCAGTAAAAATAGGGTACTCAATCCAAAACATCATTTTAATGCTCATGTAGTGTAAATCAGGCTGAGTTCCGAAAAAATAGTATGCACAATGATGCTGAGTGAAATCATCAACAAATAGTGAGGAAAACAACAGTAAAAAGCCCCCAAGGGGTCTAAACAGATCGACACGAGGCCCCCAAACACGGCTTATAGCCCAAATATTTCACAAATCTTTAGAACATAATTTAACATAAGGTTTTGAGTAAAATATGCAACTCATTAGTTGCCGTGGAGAGGACCTAGTCCAATCCAAAAATAAGTATGCGCCACATACTCGTCATCCGACATGTGCGCCTTTCTAAAATCAGTGAGAAATATGTAGTCCGGGGTTCGATACCCTCAGGACGAGATTTATAACCATTACTTACCTCTACCGGGCCACAACACTAGTCCGCAATGCTCTTGCCCCTCAAATTGGCTCCCGATTGCTCCGAATCTAGCCAAAACCAGTTTAACATCATCAATGTATAACCAAGGAACACAACCCAATCGAAAACTATCAAATTACACAAAAATCTCAAAATTCGGCCAACGTCTTCTCATACAAAAATTACACAGCCCACGTCTCGGAATTCAAAATTTTTTACATCACTAGAAACTTTATCCTCCCACGATTCTTCTCATACAAAAATTATCACAATGGATCACAATTGCCTACCCAAAACCTCAAAAGAATTTCCAATTCTCCACCCCCTTCTTCCCAACCTTTTCCTACTTAAATCCTTAAATTTTCAAGCCTAATCTGAACAAAATAGCATAGGAACGATGTTAGTAACCAAAGAACTTACCTTTACTGAAGAATCTCGAGTTTCCTTCTCCAAATTGCCTTCAAAGAACTCCTCCCGCATGCAAAAATGGTGAAAATAAGAGAATTTTCGCGGAGGCCCTTTATATACTGTTTCTTCCAGTCATTTCCACACCTGCAGACATTTAGTCTCACCTGCGGACCCGCACCCTACGGTCCCAGGTGCGCACCTGTGGAATCCCACTTAACGGACCAATTCCGCACCTGCGGCCTATCTTCCGCACCCGCGGCTTCGCAGGTGCGGCCAAAACTTCGCACCTGCGGAAAAATCCCCTGCCTAGCCTTTTCACACCTGTGCACTGCCCATCGCACCTGCGACATTGCATCTGCGGCTGCCCAACCGCAGGTGCGGTCAACACCAAAACTTTCACACCAGCAGCTATTGCTGCATTTCCAAGTTCAAAAACCCCGCCAACCATCCGAAATCAATCCCGAGCCCCTCGGGGGCCGAATCAAACATACCAACACATCCCATAGGATTATTCCAACTTAGTCAAGCCTTCCAAACACCAAAACAACACGAAAACACCAAAATTACATCAAATTCAGGCCTATGAACTTTGAAACTTCCAAATTTTTCCAACTATGCCGAAACCAACTAAAACACCTCCGATTGACCTGAAATTTTGCAGACACATCGAAAATGACATTACGAACCTGCTCCAACTTCCAGAATTCCATTCCAACCTCGATATCCTATTTTCCACTGCCGACCGAAAATCACCAAAAATTAACTTTCACCAATTCAAGCCTAATTCTACACCGGACATCACAAAAGTATTCTAAACACAATCCTAAATCCCAAATCACCTAACGAAGCTATCCGAGCCATAATATCCGCATTCCGAGGTTGTTTACCAATAAGTCAACTCTTAGTTGACTTTCTCAACTATTAGGCTACTTTAAGAGACTAAATGCCTCAATTCTCACCATAACCACTCCGGACCCAAACCAAATGACCCATCACAACAAAACCAAGCTAGCATTATATAACAAATGCAGAAATGGGGAAAACAGGGTAAATCTCACGGAACGACTGGCCAGGTCGTTACATCATCACCTAGTGATCTCAAATATGTATCATTAAACAAAAAATCAAAAATATTTTGTTTAGATGTATTGTGAAGTTTTCTTTCCTTTTCTACTATTTTTTTAATTTTTACTTTAAAATACTCAAAATTTTAGCTTCAGGTTCTTCTCACAGCACCCTTAAGTGACGAGAAAAGAAAATCTAGGCATCTTAGGTATCCTGCGTGGCGAGCTCATTGAAGGAATGGGTTGATTGGCTAAATGAGGAAACAATAAAGTCATAAGCATTACAAGATCATTGCAAGGAAGGGTCTGGCTAGGCCATCCTTTCTTGAGTGTCACGATCCAGAACTCCCACTCTCGGGAATGTGATGCCGCCTAACATTTCACTTGCTAGGAAAAACAACGTTAGATATAGTTTTTAGCCATTTTTAACAAATCAAATTAAATGAAAACCAATAAACTGAAATAGAGTGAATAAACTAAATTAATGGTGATATCCAAATACAATCCCAGAACTGGTGTCACAAGTACACGAACGACTAGAGTACTATATATAATAGTTTAAATGAAAGCATAACTGTCTGAATCGAAAGAAACAACTAATCTAATGTAGAAAGGGACTTCAGGGGTGCGAACAATGTGCAATTGTACCTCAAGTCTTAGTCAAGCATTGGATCCGAGCAATATATTGATCGTTGCTAGGACCAACTCCAAAATTTGCACAAGAAGTGCAGAGTGTGGTATGAGTACAACCGATCCTATGTACTCTGTAAGTGCCGAGCCTAACCTCGTGTCACGACCCCAAATCCTAAACCGGCCGTGATGGCGCCTATCGTGGAACTAGGCCAGCCAACAATCACATATTTATAGTTTCTTTCAAAAATCCCAACTCATTTTCAACATTTCATAAACGTAAATAAATTACTGAATCTATTAAGCAATACAAACTGTTAAATAGTCTAAAACTACTCCAAAGACCCGGAGTCAACATGTCATGAACATCTAAGGAATATACCAAAAGTCTACTATTATAATACAAAACCTCGGGACGAATAACTAGGTACAACATAAGAAGGGAAAACAGAGATGCTGCGGACGCTGAACAACTACCTCTATGTCCCGATCTCCAGCTCCGTACAGAATAGATGGCTAGTACTCGGTATCAACACCTGTATCTGCACACAGAGGTGCAGGGAATAATGTTAGTACACCAACTCAGTAGTAATGAAAATAAATCAAGTCTAAGCAGTAAAAAACACATAAAACCGAATCATCAGTTCACAACATGCAAAACCTTTCTTTCCAACAGTATATATATGAAATCAACATGCCTTAAAAGCCAACTTCAGTAAAATCCTTTGAAAAATGTGCTTTCCAACAATTTCAGAAATAAAAATACCTAAAGAATTTAGTGTAAAATGAAATAAGTCATAAGTAGCCCCTCGGGCCAAAACATGAATCATAAATCGCCCCTTGGGCAGAACATCACTCAACATACCTCAAAGTCACTCAGTATCAGCGCCTCGGGAAGCCTCACTATCACTCATGTTTCCCAATCACTCATCACTCGGCACTCGGCACTCGGCACTCGCACTCAGTTGGTACCTGCGCTCACTGGAGGTGTGTACAGACTCCGGATGGGATCCTACAGCCCAAGCGCTAATATCAAGCCACCTCGTGGCATATCATATCCTCACAATCAGGCCCTCGACCTCACTCAGTCAGAAACTCTCGAAAGCCCCTCGGGCGTATCAGTAAAACGGGGTACTCGACCCAAAACATCATTTTATATCTCAAAATAGTGTAAATAAGGCTGAGTTTCGAAAACAGTTAAGCACAATATGACTGAGTGTAAATCATGAATCAACAGTGAGGAAATAACAGTAACAAGCCCTCAAGGGGTCTAAACAAGTCGGCACGAGGCCCCAAACATGGCTTATAGCCCAAATATAGCAATAATTTTAGAACACAATTTAACATATGATTTAGAGTAAAATACGCAACTCAATAGTTACCGCGGAGAGGACCAAGTCCAATCCAAAAATCAGTGCACGCCACATACTCGTCCTCCGACATGTGCGCCATTCTAAAAACAGTGAGAAATACGAAGTCTGGGTTTTCATACCCTCGGGACAAGATTAATAACCATTACTTACCTTTACCGGGCCACAATACTAATCTGCTATGCTCTTGCCCCTCAAATCGGCTCCCGATTCCTCTGAATCTAACCAAAACCAGATTAACATCATCAATATACGCTAAAGGAACAAAACCCAATCGAAAACTATCAATTTAGACACAATTCACGAAATTTGGCCAAACCCGAGCCCCAGGCCCGCGTCTCAAAATTCGATAAAATTTATATTACTAGAATCCTCATTCTCCCACGATTCTATACATACCAAGAACACTAAAATTGGACCACAATTTCCCACTCAAATCATCAAAAGAAATTTCCAATTCTCATGCATCTAATCTCCCCAATTTTGGGTTTAAATTCAACAAATTTTCGGTTTAATTACTTAGAAAACGACGTAGAATCGAGTTATGAAGTCGAAAATATTACCTCTAAGTGATTCCCTTCGATTTCCTCTTCAAACCCTCTCAAAGAGCTGTAAAACCGTTCAATAATGGAGGAAAAATGGACTCAATTCGCAAAGAATGGCCTTTTAAAACATTATGCCTAGCTTTAAATATTAACTCACTGCGATCGAGGGACCACCCACGTAATCGCGAAGAACAAACTTACTGCCTCCAAATTTTACCCATTGCGATCGCACCATTCCCCCACACGATCGAGAAGCTTCAACTCCCTGACCTATGCGATCATGTACCCATTCACGCGGTCGCGAAGAGCAATTGCAACAACCTCACGCGTCCCCTTTTTTTCTTCTATGCGATCGCACAATGAACCACGCGACCGCACTGATTTGGCTGCCCAACCTATGCGATCGCAAACCACCTTATGCGATCACATAGAACAAATCTTCCTGCCTCAAAATTTACCCTACGTGATCGCGGGTGAACTCACGCGATCGCAGTGAAGAAACCACTGCTGCTAAAACACCAGAAAACCAGTAATCTCCCAAAAGAACAAAAGTGCCCGTTTGTGCATCCGAAACACACCCGAGGCCCTCGGGTCCTCAACCAATCCTTCCAATAAACCCCATAACATCATTCAAACTTAGTCGAGCCTTCGAAACACCAAAAACACCAAAATTACATCAAATTCAAGCCTATGAACTTTGAAACTTCTAAATTTTGCCAGTGATGCCAAAACCGTCCAAAACACATCTGATTGACTTGAAAATTTGCACACATATCCAAAACGATATTACTAACCTGCTCCAACTTTCGGAATTCTATTCCGACCTCGATAGCCTATTTTCCACTGCCGATCGGAAATCGCCAAAAACTAACTTTCGTCAATTCAAGCCTAATTCTACACCGGACATCAAAACTTCATNAATAAGTCAACTCCCATTTGACTTATTCAACTATTAAGCTAATTAATAGACTAAGTGTCTCAGTTCTCACCACGACCACTCCGAACCCGAACCAACCGACCCAACACAACATAAATAGGCTAAGCAACATACGATAAAGCAGAAACGGGGGAAACAAGGCTAATCTCATGGAACGACCGGCCGGGTCGTTATACCTCGACAAAGTAGTGATGAGGCAAAGGCGGGTCACTTACAATAACCTGTACGCAGTATAATAATAATAATAATAATAATAATAATAATAATAATAATAATAATTGTCACCACCAAAAATACAAACTCAGTTCGTGATGGCGCCCAACACCGGGGTTAGGCAAGCCCACACTTAAATTACGAATGATTTTTCCCATACTTGATTAAACAACCGAACACGTGCCAAGTTTTAAAGTTCAAAACATTAATTGAAAAAGATAGTAAGCCATTTTTAACCAAAAGCAATCATAAAGAGGAGTGAGCCAATATATATATACAGACCCGCAAACCAAAACGACCACTAAGTGTGCTAGGAACTAGTGTCACAAGTCCTACGGACATACTAACAGAATATACAAAAGCTGTAATATTCAGTCCCACTGTCTGAAGAAATAGACGGGAAATAAGCAAAAGAAAACTCCATGGTACTGCCGAGGATCGTCAGGAGAAGCAGCTCACCGTGAAGTCAAGTCCAACTACGATCAAAATCGAGCTCCGGTTTGATAACCAGATGCACCAGCCTCAGAACCTGTACAATTAAGTACAGAAGCGTAGCATGAGTACATAAACAAATATGTACCCGGTGAGTATCCCTCCTAACCTCGAAGAAGTAGTGACGAGAGGTCGACTTGACACTCACTAAGGTCCACAGAATGATTAATAAGGTATAATATCAGTAACAGACGTACAAGGATGATAAAAGAAGTAAAGATTAAAAATGACAGTAATTCAAATAAACACTGGAAGTAAATGTACAATTTCTAACTACATTATTCTTTTCTTTCCTTTAAAAATATATCTGACCACTCAAAATCCATAAAAAGGAATCATTAACAATTTAACATGCGCATACAGGATAAGGACAACCAGCCTGAGGCATCATAATGATCATATCTGTGCACTGCCGAGGGTCGAACGGTCCGAACCATAATATATATCTTTCAATCTCGCCGTGGCGTACGGACTGCTCCCATGAAAGTGGGGGAAATAACATTCCGCTCGCAGAATGTAAATTGCGAAGCGGTCACATGCACACACAATCCACACGATTATTCTTTATAAATTAATTTTCGTGAACAATTGCTTAAAATTACTTAAATTCCATGATTTGAGGGAAACAAGCTGCACGTAACATTAATTCACTAAGCATATAGTTCATTTCAAGGAAAAACATAAGGCATGGTGTAGGCCTAACTACCTGGACATAACAATAATAGTCGCTACGTACGGACTCTCATCACTTTGCGCGTACGTAGCCCCCACAAACATTAGCACATAGTCATTTAAAGCACCTAGGGGGACATTTCCCTCTTACAAGGTTAGAAAGGAGACTCAACTCGTATCGAACCTACTTTTCGGGTCAAGAACGCGCCCGAAACTACAAACTCGACACCCACAGACTCGAAACTAGCCAAATTTTATACAAATATATCAATTTATACTCAAAGAATGAAATTCTTCTACTACTTAGCCAAATTCGTCATTCTTGAAGAAATCCTAAAATCCAACCCCGAGCCTGCATGCTCGGATTTTAAAAATTCTCGAAGGAAACACTCACCCATAGCCTAAGGATCATTAATACATGATTTTTATTTGGTTTTATAGCTAATTGACGGGTAATTTTCTACATTTTCAAAAGCCCTAGGTTACTACCCCAAATCCTTAATTTTTCACTAATTAGGTAGTTAATTTAGTTTGTAATCCATGCATGAAACTAATATTAGGGTAGAATTCACTAACCTTCAATAACTAGGTCGTTTGCCCCTCTTGAATGCTGATAATAGTACCAAGGAAGAAGAAGAAGATGAGGCAAATGAATTAAATACCTCTATAAAAACACACTTCCCAGTGGTATCCTCTATGCGATCGTAGCCTGGGCAGTGCGATCGCAGAGCTTCCAGGCCCTCATAGGCCTTCTATGCGAACACGGAGATAGCACTGCGAACACACAGGGTAAAGAGTAGCTGGGCTGGCCCAAAGGCTGGGCTCTGTGCGAACGTGGGTGGGGTGTGAGATAGCACTTGGTCAGGAGCCCAACCCATCGCTATTGCGGTGCCATTTGTGCTAACGCACGAGGCATTCACCACCCCTGCCCAGTTCCTTATTTGTGAACACAGTAACCCATCCGCGATCGCGGAGAAGGAAACCAGACCTAGAATTTATGGTGTTTTGAAATTAGCTCCGTGGGGTCCAAAACTCACCCAAGCCCCTCGGAACACCGTCCAAAGGCACTGGCAAGTCTGTATTCATGATACGGACTCGCTCGAATTTTTGGAACATGAAAAACAACAACGAAACTAAGAATTCGACCCCAAAACCAAATTGAATCAAACTTTTAACTTAAAGTTCTAGAATTCGCTAACAATGCGTCAAACCGACCTGTACTACTCGGAATGACACCAAATTTTGTAGGCAAGTTAAAATGACATAACGGAACTATTCCTAGTCTCAAAATTCCGTTCGGACCTCGATAACATAAAAACACGTCCCAAACCATAATATTAACTTTAGGAAATTCTCATTTCAATATTGGGCGCCGAAACGCTCCCGGGTCATCCAAAACCCATTCCGAACATATGCCCAGGTACGAAATCATCATACAAAGCTACCGGAATCGTCGAAACTCAATCCCGAGGTCGTTTGCTCAAAATGTTGACCGAAGTCGAACTTGGCCTTAAAGGCCAGCCTTAAGGAACCAAGTGGTCCAAAATTGCTCTAAACATTTATGAATCCCGGACCACCCGCCCCCGCAAGTCATAAATCACAATAAGCCACTATGGGAAGTTTTATTTAGGGGAAGGGGGTCTGATAACGCAAAACGACTGCTCGGGTCGTTACATTCTCCACCTCTTAAACAAATGTTTGTCCTCGAACGGGTCTAGAGTCATACCTGAAGTGCTGAATAAGTGTGATAACTACTCCTCATGTCCTCCTCGGACTCCCAGGTCGCTTCCTCGACTGGTTGGCCCCTCCACTGGACCTTCACTGCAGAAACTCTCTTGGACCTCAACTGGCGATCCCGTCTATCAACAATAGAAACTGGCTCCTCCGCGTAGCCCAACCTCTCATCCAACTGAATAGTGCTAAAATCAACCACGTGAGAGAAGTCGGCGTGGTACCTCCAGAGCATGGATACATGAAAAACTGGATGAACTCCTTATAAACTGGGAGGTAAGGCCAGCTCATAAGCAACCGCTCCAACTCGCCTCAACACCTCGAAGGGACCTATAAAACTCGGGCTTAGCTTGCCCTTCTTCCCAAACCTCATAATACCCTTCATAGGTGAGACTTTCAACAGGACCCTATCTCCCTCCATAAATGATACATCATGCGCCCTCTGATCCGCGTAACTCTTCTGTCTGGACTGTGCTGTGCGGAGCCTCTCCTGGATCAACTTCACTCTCTCCAAGGCATCCCTCACTAGGTCGGTGCCATATAACTTAGCCTCGCCAGGCTCAAACCACCCGATAGGAGAACGACATCGCCGACCATACAAAGCATCAAATGGTGCCATCTTAATGCTGGACTAATAACTATTATTGTAAGCAAACTCGGCCAAAGGCAAGAACTGGTCCCATTGACCTCCAAAGTCAATCACACATTCCCTGAGCATGTCCTGCAATATCTGAACTGTATGCTCCGACTGACCATTAGTCTGAGGGTGAAATGCTGTGCTGAGGTCTATCCGGGTACCCATCTCACTATGGAATGCTCTCCTGAAGTGCGAGGTGAGCTGAGGATCTCGATCTGATATAATGGACACCGGCACACCGTGCAACCGGACTATCTTCCGAATGTAGATTTGTCCCAACCTCTCAGAAGTATATGTAGTAGCCACTGGAGTGAAATGTGCCGATTTGGTCAATCTATCCATAATGACCCAAACCGCTTCTACCTTCCGCAAAGTCTGAGGCAACCCAACCACGAAGTCCATAGTGATGCGTTCCCACTTCCACTCCGGAATGAGCATCTGCTGAAGTAGGCCTCCTGGCCTCTGGTGCTCATACGTAACCTGCTGGCAATTAAGGCACCTAGCCACATACTCCACAATGTCCTTTTTCATCCTCCTCCACTAGTAATGCTGCTTCAAATCATGATACATCTTCGTAGCACCAAGATGAACAGAATACAGAGAACTGTGTGCCTCCTCTAGAATCCTCTCCCTCAAGCCATCAACATTAGGAACACATAAGTGGCCCTGAAGTCTCAGAACACCATCCTCGCCAATAGTAACCTCCTTGGACCTACCCTGAACCACTGTCTCCCGTAGCTCTACCAAACACAGATCATCATACTGCCGAGCCTTAATATCCCCCAATAACGAAGACTGAGCAACCACATGTGCAAGAACTCGACGAGGCTTTGAAAGGTCTAATCTCACCAGGTGATTAGCCAAGGACTGAATGTCCAAAGCTAGAGGTCTCTGCTCTACTGCAATATAAGCCAAGCTACCCATACTCTCCGCCTTCCTGCTCAAAGCATCTGCTACCACATTTTCCTTGCCCGGATGATAAAGAATGGTGATATCATAATCCTTCAACAACTCAAACCATCTGCGCGGCCTCAGATTAAGATCCCTCTGCTTGAACAAGTGATGCAAGTTGCGGCGGTTTGTATAAACCTCACAGGGTATCCCATACAAGTAGTGCCTCCAAATCTTAAGAGCATGCACAATCGCCGCCAACTCTAGATCGTGCACATGGTAATTCTTCTCATGAACCTTTAGCTGGCGTGAAGCATAATCAATAACTCTCCCTTCCTGCATCAACACACACCCGAAGCCAACGCGTGAAGCATCGTAATACACTGTATACATCCCAGAACCAGAAGGCAATACCAGAACTGGTGCTGAGGTCAATACTGTCTTGAGATTCTGAAAGCTCGCCTCACACTCGTCGGGCCATCCAAACGGGGCATTCTTCTGAGTCAATCTAGTCAATGGAGCTGCAATAGAAGAGAACACCTCCACAAATCGACGGTAATAGCCTGCTAGGCCCAAAAAGCTCCTGACCTCTGTAGCTGAAGTAGGATGCGACCAACTCTGAACTACCTAAATCTTCTGAGGATCAACCTTGATACCCTCTACGGATACCACATGCCCCAAGAATGCCACGGAATCCAACCAGAACTCACACTTGGAGAACTTAGCATATAGCTTCTGTTCTCGCAATGTCTGGAGCACAACTCTCAAATGCTGCTCGTGCTCCCTAGTCTACGTGAGTAAATCAAAATGTCATCAATGAAGATGATGACAAAGGAATCAATATACGGACTGAACACCCTATTCATCAAGTCCATGAATGCTACTGGGTAATTAGTCAAACCAAAGGACATTACCAGGAACTCGTAGTGGCCATACCTCGTGCGAAAAGCTATCTTCGGGACATCTGAGGCCCGAATCCTCAACTGATGATATCCCGATCTCAAATCAATCTTAAGAAACACCCTAGCACCCTGAAACTGGTCAAAAAAATCATCGATGTGCGACAAAGGGTACTTGCTCTTAATGGTGACCTTGTTCAACTGGTGGTAATCAATAAACATCCGCATGTACCCATCCTTCTTCTTCACGAATAGAACTAGAGCACCCCACGACAATACACTCAGTCTGATGAACCCCTTAGCCAACAACTCCTCAAGCTGCTCCTTCAACTCCTTCAACTCTTTCGGAGCCATACGGTAGAGAGGAATATATATAGGCTGGGTGCCTGGAGCTATATCAATGCATAAATCAATATCACAATCCGGAGGCATGCCCGGAAGGTCCGAAGGAAATACATCAGCAAGCTCTCAAACAACTGGCACTGAATCGATTGTCGGAGACTCGACGGTGGTGTCCTGCACATAAGCGAGGTAGGCCAGAAAACCCTTCTCGACCATATGTCGAGCCTTCAGGAATGAAATAACCCGACTGGATGCACTAACTGAGGAACCTCTCCACTCCAGCCTAGGTGACTCTGGCATGGATAAAGTAACTGTCTTGGCATGGAAATCTAGCACGTCATGATAAGGAGATAGCTAATTCATGACTAAAATAATCTCGAAATCAACCATGTCGAGCAATAAGAGATCCGCTCGAGTCTCGAACCTGCAAAATGTAACCATACAGAACCGGTAAACTCAGTCTACCACCACAGAATCGCCAACATGAGTGGACACACATATAGGAGAACCCAAGGACTCACGAGGGACATCCATAAAATGAGCAAATAAGATCGAAACATAGGAATAAGTGGATCCTGGATCAAATAACACCGATGCCTCTCTACCACATACTGTAATAATACCTGTGATCACGACGTCTGAGGCCACTGCATCTGATCTGGATGGAATATCATAGAATCTAGCTGGCGCACCGGAAGACTGAGCCCCACCAGAATGAACAGGAGCTGGCTGACCTCCCCCTGACTGGCCTCCACTTCTAGGACGACCCTTGCCGACCTGTCCCCCACCTCTAGGTGGACTGACGGCTGGTGCTGGACCCATAGGCTGATAATCCTGCTACACTGCTTTGCCCCAAAGCCTGGGAAAATGCCTCTTCATATGACCTGGATCCCCACACTCATAACAACCTCCGAGTATTGTAGCTTGCTGCCCCGAAGAGGAATCCTAAATGGCCGGAGAGCGATGTGTACTCTCTAGCATAGTACTGAAGTAGGGACTGGGGAATCTCGGATAACTGGAATAACCACTGGGTGAACTCTGAATGGCTGGAGGATGGTAGGAACGCTCTGGCATGACGCTGAAATGAGCCCTTGCTGGAGCACCTCAGGGAGGTGGTGGGGGTGCTGAATATGGAGGCCTGCTGGGCTGACCTCTACTAAACTGACCTCTGCCCCTAACTGGGGTACCTCTGAAATCCTCGGAGAATCTGGCTCTCTTGTCCTGCTCACCCTGCTCTCTGCCTCTCGATCGATAGCCCTCAATCCGATGAGCTATCTCGACCACCAGCTAATAGGGAGTCCCCATCTCCACCTCTCGGGCCATGTTAGCCCTAATACTGGAGTGCAGCCCTGCTACAAATATCCACACTCTCACAGCATCAGTAGGCAATATCGTAAGTGCGTGGCGAGACAACTCTGAGAATCTAGCCTCATAATCTGTCACTGACATCTGTCCCTGCTCCAACTGCTCAAACTGATATCATAGCTCTTCCCTCTCAGAGGGTGGGATATACCTGTCTAGAAACATCTGAGTGAACTGCTCCCAAGTGATGGGAGGAGAATCTGCTGGCCTGCTGAGAATATAGGACTGCCACCATCTGTGAGCTCTGCCCTCTAGCTGGAAGGTAGTGAAGTCCACTCCATGGGACTCTAATATCCTCATATTGTGCAGCCTATCCCTGCACCTGTCAACAAAATCCTGGGCATCCTCACCTCGCTCATCCCCGAAGACTGGAGGGTGCAATCGAGTCCATCTATCCAATAACTTTTGCGGATCACCGTCCGTAGCTAGTCTGGGCTCAAGTGCTGCTGCAACAGGCTGGACCCTACCCACGGGCAGTGTACCCGGGGTATGATGTAATGCTGCTGCCTGACTTGCAGCCTGGGTGGTAGGATTCTGGGCCCCCCTCCCGCCTGAGATTTGGCAGGATCTGCTGGTAGGCCCTACTCCTAAGTCCCAAATCACCTAACGAAGCTATCCAAGCCATAAAATCCACATTCCGAGGCCGTTTACCAATAAGTCAACTCCCAGATGACTTTTTCAACTATTAAGCTAATTTAAGAGACTAAGTGTCTCAGTTCTCACCACGACCACTCCGAACCCGAACCAACTGACCCAACACAACATAAATAGGTTAAGCAACATACGATAAAGCAAAAACGGGGGAAACGGGGCTAATCTCATGGAACGACCGACCGTGTCGTTATACCTCGACAAACTAGTGATGAGGCAAAGGCGGGTCACTTACAATAACCTGTACGCAGTATTATAATAATAATAATAATAATAATAATAATTGTCACGACCAAAAATACTAACTCAGGTCGTTTGTGCAGCCTATCCCTCCACCTGTCAACAAAATCCTGGGCATCCTCACCTCGCTCACCCCCGAAGACTGGAGGGTGCAATCGAGCCCATCTATCCAATAACTTCTGCGGATCACCGTCCGTAGCTGGTCTGGGCTCAGGTGCTGCTGCTACAGGCTGGACCCCACCCACAGGCAGTGTAACCGGGGTATGATGTAATGCTGCTGCCTGACCTGAAGCCTGGGCGGTAGGAGTCTGGGCCCCCCTCCCGCCTGAGATGTGGTGGGATCTTCTGGAAATAAACTAGCCTGGGACACGGTGTCCATAAACTACATCATACGGCCCAGGATCTCCTGGAAGCCTCTCGCCGTCATAAAGTCCACTGGAGTAGGACCTGCTGGGGGCACCTCACCCTGCTCCTCTATAGTAGGATACTCCGATGGTGGTACAACTGGAATAGCTCGGGGACGCCCTCGTCCCCTACCTCAAGCCGGTGCCCTCCCCCGGCCTCGAACAATGGGGGTAGCGGCCCCTCCCAGGTCTGGAACATCAGATGCACACGTCCTCACCATATGTGAGAGAATAGAAGAATGAGATTTAGTAAACCATTGACTGCACGATAGAATAAAAGTAAGGAGAGGTTTTTCCTAACACCCTATAGCCTCCCGAAGATAAGTACAGACGTCTCCATACCGATCGGCAAGACCCTACTAGGTTTGCCTATGACTTGTGAGACCTACGTGAACCTAGTGCTCTTATACCATGTTGTCACGACCCAAAATACTAACTCAGGTCGTGATGGCGCCCAACACCGGGGTTAGGCAAGTCCACACTTAAATTACTAAGGATTTTTCCCATACTTGATTAAACATCCCAACACATGCCATGTTTTAAAGTTCTAAACATTAATTGAAAAGATAGTAAGCCATTTTTAACCAAAAGCAGTCATAAATAGGAGTGAGCCAATATATATATATATATATATATATATATATATATACAGGCCCACAAACCAAAATGACCACTACGTGTGTGCCAGGAGCTAGTGTCACAAGTCCTACGTGCATACTAACAGAATATACAAAAGATGTAATATACAGTCCCACTGTGTGAATAAATAGACGGGAAATAAGCAAAAGAAAACTCCACGGTGCTACCGAGGATCGTCAGGAGAAGCAGCTCACCGTGAAGTCCGGTCTAACTACGATCAGGATCGAGCTCCGGTCTGATAACCAGATGCACCAGCCTCAGAACTTGTACAATTAAGTACAGAAGCGTAGCATAAGTACATAAACAAATATGTACCCAGTGAGTATCCCGCCTAACCTCGAAGAAGTAGCGAAGAGAGGTTGACTCGACACTCACTAAGGTCTAACAGAATGGTTAATAAGGTACAATATCAGTAACAGACATACAAGGATGATAAAAACAGTAAACATTAAAAATGAAAGTAATTCAAATAAACACAGGAAGTAAATGTATAATTTCTACTTCATTATTCTTTTCTTTCCTTTAAAAATATATTTGACCACTCAAAATCCATAAAAAGGAATCATTAACAATTTAACATGCGCATACAGGATAAGGATAACCGGCCTGAGCCATCATAATGATCATATTTGTGCATTGACGAGGGTCGAACGGCCCGAACCATAATATATATCTTTCAATCTCGCCATGGCGTACAACCCGCTCCCATGAGAGTGGGGGAAATAACATTCCACTCGCGGCATGTAAAATGCGAAGCGGTCACATGCACACACAAATCCACACGATTATTCTTTATAAATTACTTTTCGTGAAAAATTGCTTAAAATTACTTAAATTCCATGATTTTAGGGAAACAGACCACACGTAACATTAATTCACTAAGCATATAGTTCATTTCAAGGAAAAACATAAGGCATGGTGTAGGCCTAACTACCCGGACATAACAATAATAGCCGCTACGTACAGACTCTCCTTTGCGCGTAGGTAGCCCCCACAAACATTATCACATAGTCATTTAAAACACCTAGGGGGACAGTTCCCTCTTACAAGGTTAGAAAAGAGACTCAACTCGTGTCGAACCTACTTTCCGGGTCAAAAATGCGCCCGAAACTCCAAACTCGACACCCACAGACTCGAAACTAGCCAAATGTTATACAAATATATCAATTTATACTCAAAGCATGAAATTCTTCTACTACTTAGCCAAATTCGTCATTCTTGAAGAAATCCTAAAATCTAACCCTGGGCCCGCATGCTCGGATTCCAAAAATTCTCGAAGGAAACACTCACCCATAGCCTAAGGATCATTAATACATGATTTTTACTTGGTTTCATAGCTAATTGACGGGTAATTTTCTACATTTTCAAAAGCCCTAGGTTACTACCCCAAATCCTTAATTTTTCACTAATTAGGTAGTTAATTTAGCTTGTAATCCATGCATGAAACTAATATTAGGGTAGAATTCACTTACCTTCAATAACTAGGTCGTTTTCCCCTCTTGAATGCTGAAAATCGTCCAAAGGAAGAAGAAGATGATGAGAGAAATGAACTAAATCCCGCTATAAAAACACACTGCCAAGTGGTCTCCTCTATGTAGAAGCCTGGGCAGTGCGATCGTAGAGCTTTAAATAACCAGGCCCTCATGGGCCTTCTATGCGAACACGGAGATAGCACTGCGAACACACAGGGTAAAGAGTAGCTGGGCTGGCCCAAAGGCTGGGCTCTGTGCGAACGCGGGTGGGGTGTGCGATCGCACTGGGTTAGGAGCCCAACCCATCGCGATCGCGGTGCCATTTGTGCGAACGCACATGGCATTCACCACCCCTGCCCAGTTCCTTCTTTGTGAATGCAGTAACCCATCCGCGATCGCAGAGAAGGAAAATAGACCTGGAATTTCTAGTGTTTTGGAATTAGCTTCGAGGGGTCCGAAACTCACTCGAGCCCCTCGGGACCCCATCCAAAGGCACTGGCAAGTCTGTATTCATGATACGGACTCACTCGAATTTTCGGAACGTGAAAAGCAACAACGAAACTAAGAATTCGACCCCAAAACCAAATTGAATCAAACTTT
>ML391730.1:0-24569 GCA_005239525.1 Nicotiana knightiana
AGAGATTTCACCCCAAAACTTGTCTTGTCTTGTTCTTCATTATTTCTTAGCATTCTATCAAATGTTTATACTATATATAATATACATTATTATATATCCCGTATACTATATATAATGTATTATTGTGTATTTGTATATTTATATAATATACAATTTGTATAAATTGTCCAAATATGAATGTGTATCCTAATAGAATGATAATTATTGTATACTGCAACAGTATACATTACAGTAAATACTCATCTAAATTTTTCATAATAATTATGACTTTACGCTGTACACTTCTTGATATGAAATGCTTTGAATAAAATAGTTTTATCGCTATTTAGATTTAAAATATATTTTTCTATGCAAATGGTCTAATTATTCGATTGGCACCTACTGGAATGGGGAAATTGTACGTATTAACTAAAAGGGAAAAATAATTTATATATTACGCATATCATACTTTACGTATAAACTTTATATTGGACGACAGACTAAAATTGGTTTCAGATGGAATAACAATGAAAATGAATTAGAATGCTAGCTCGGAGTAGGGGTGTTCATAAAAATCCGAAAAATTGAACCAAATCGGAATCAAACCGAACAAAAAAATCGATACATTTTAGGTTTGGTTTGGTTTTGATTTTGAATTTTAAAAACCGATCAAATTTGGTTTGATTTTGGTTTTAATCAAAAAATAACCGAAAATACCGAACCAAACCGACTATAAAAGTAGCTATTTAAATTTATTATTACACCTATATATATGTATATTTTTTATATAAAGTTTCTAAAATTTTATGGTATATATTAGTCATTTATATTCTTAGTCTAGTTCTTTACTATTTAATAATCTAATTCTTTGCCTTTACATTCTAGTTTGGTTGGTAATTTTCTTTCGCTAAGTATAAAAAAAAATTATTTCATGCTAAAAATAAATTAATTTTTAATTGAGTACTTAAATTATTCATCACTATTTTATTCAATTATCATTTGATTTTAACCGAAAAAATCGAAAAACCGACAAAAGTCGAATCGATAAAAAACCGACTTAATTGGTTTGAATTGGTTCCAATATTAAAAAATCGACTTACTTGATTTGGATTTTTTTTTGTTGGGAAAAACCGACCCAAAACCGAACCATGAACACCCCTACCTGGGAGTTATTATAGGTAAGAGATTATTTTGTTCTGACATGCATTTAATTATGTTATCATCAATATAAAGAATCTCCTTATTTTTGGCCTTTTATTCATAGCAATAATCTTGATTGTATAGTATAAATAGAATAACATTTAAAACTTGTAGTTGTACAATATGTAATATCTAACATAGTTGTAGTTTATATAGTTAACTCTTATATATATATTGTATTTATGAAAGTTGCGGAGGGACATTTCGTGTCAATAGGGAAAAACACAGATTATTAAAATTTCGAGGGCCTATAGAGGGGTCATTTACAATGAAAAGTAGAAGAATTAACCCAAATAGCCGCTCATCCAACCGCTAAAACTAAAAATAGTCGGTGAAAGTATGATATATATATAATCGTGTATAATTAATGTATAGGACCAAAAAGAAAGTAAATAGTAAATATGGATCTAAAGATCCATAATATTGCAAAATTTTGTTCAGTCCAACATAGATAAAAATTATAGAAAAAATAACCAAAATAACCGCACGGCTAATCTTTTAAACTAAAATAGATTATACACACGTATATATATTCGTCTAGAAAAAATAGTTGCTTATCAACCATTTCCCTTTCAGGCCTTAAGAAGCCGAACCAAACAGGTTCTAAATTCTAATTCTTTTTCTGTGTTTTCAAATCAAAAGAGCACCTTCTAGTAACGATTAGTCTATTATGGACCACGCCCTATTTAATATTGAGGAAAATGTTCCCTTTTCAAGATATATCCACTGTATCATATAATCCAAGGTATTAAAATACTTCTTCAAATAAATAATAAATAATAAATAATAAATAATTTGAATTAACAAGGAATAACCATGCCTCTACTGACCAATAGCAATCGGTGCGCGACCTATTTGGGGAGATTTATATTTTACATAAAAATGAAAAATGTTCAGACCAAACATTTTCTCGTCTCATTCCTTTAGTGGTATATCCATATTCTAAAAATTCTAAATTTGTCTCGCTCCTCGTGTTAGAAAACTTCAAGAGCTTAAACGAATGAGTTGAGGTTAAAGTTGAATAAGTTTTTTTTATTTAAAAAAAAAAAAATTCAACTAAAAGTGTTGATCATGAGCCTGGAGTAATGTACCTAACCCTAGCAGTTGTTGAGTGGGACCGAAATTTTCTCTTTATCCATTTTTACTCTTATTTTTTCTTTTTTTAGCTTGCCGAAAGTTATTTAATCAGTACTTTTAGTTTTAGTTCAGGCTTTCAACGCCAAGTTGATAATCACTAGATTCATTACGTTAAGTCACAATCAAATAGATTAAATCCAATATGAACCTTTCTTTGTTTACATCACTCACCCAATCCATTAAATTAAATTTAGATGGCATAAGTGAGTTAAATTTAAATTAATCACTAGATTTAATACACATATATCTACATTGGATGGTATACACAGGTAAATTTTTACCATTTAAATATTTTCTGGACGAGTTAAATTATAATCTATTTCCATAATCAATCAGTTTGGTGCTTCTAAGTTTATTAATTCACCACTCGCTGTTATAAGCAAGAAGTTAAAAGGACATGAGAGGCGGAGACGTCATTGGGCACGTGAAGTTCAATATAGACTGATGTGGAAAGTAGATAACCAAAGATATTTTTTATTAATTGGAAACTGAAACAAAAAGGTAAGCAAATTGGCTAAATTTAGCATAAGTAAGGAATAAAAAAGAAAGAAATGTGTGAATACCTAATTTTTGTATACTTTTAATATTAGTATTTGGATGATTTTAATTGTTTGTATATTTTTATTTGCATTCCTTTATTAAAAATACCAAAATATTTTTTACCTTTCATTTGTATATTTTAGTTTTGTATCTTTAAATTATATACACCAAAAAGATTTTTCTTTTACTTGTATGCCTTCTTTAGGACTAAATAAAATGATTAGGGGGTTAAGAGTTTGGGCTATTGTATATTTTAATTAAAATTGAGCCAAATTGGCCAAAAACTTGAGCCCAATTCGTCCATACCCAGTCCAATTGAGAGTTGGCCAAGCCTTGGTTCAAAACAACGTAGTTTCACGGCGTAGTTTCATGATGAAACTACGTTGTTTCATCAAGTGAAACCAAGACTCAATCTGAGCCCTTCCTTATTCTTGATCCAATGGCCTAGATTTAATTTCACTTGGCATATAAAAAGCCCTTTGAAATCAGATTTTTGCCATTACACAAACCCTAGAGCCTCTCTCTTCTCTCCCACTCACCCTCTGCCGTTGTCGCCGCCGCCTCTCTCCATGGCGGCACCATCGCCTGCCGCCGTCCAAACACCATCAAAACTTCACCCCCCCACTCGTCTCAACCTCCTCTCCATGAATCTGAACCCCAAATCCCCATAGCCCCTCTCAATCTCCATAGATTTACCTAAATCTGAAACCCTAGCCTTCTCTTCTTTTTGAAATTCATCAAGGTTGAACCACCTTTACCCTATAATACTTACATCAATGGGTAGGGATCTTCAAGACCTACCTATTGATGTCAATTTCACCCCGAAAATCCGACAATGGAATTCCGGCGACCACGTCGCCACCACCCGCTGCCGCCGTCTCTGTCGCGGTCACCCAAGACCATCACAGGCCCTTCATTTTCAGTCTATTCCCGACCACCAAACGTTTGTTTCTCTCTAGCACAACGCTAGAATTCATTAGTTTCAGCGTGTGCTAGAAAGAAACGCATGTTTCAAGGTCGGGCAGCCACGTCTTGTCGTCCTTGGCATCTCATCGCTACTTGAATTGGCGTCCATTCCTCTTGTGCGGTATAGCTCTGCTTCCATTTTCTTTTCTTTTCCTGTTTTGTTTGCCATTAGGTTTAGGTTTCATGTTATTTCTCAGCTCGTTCTTCTTTGTCGTTTCTAATTCGCTCGATCGTATATGTATTTTCTGTACTAGTTATACTAACTAGTCGTCTATCCTTAGGTTGTTTGGCTAAGACTTTGCTTAGTCGTTTTAAGTGTAGTTACGTGTGAGTACGTTAGATTAGTATATGTTACTCATGATTTTTTTTCCAGATAGTATAGTCTATGATTAGGTTAGACTAAATAATCTTTGGTTTTATTTAAACTAATGTTTAGTCTTTTAAGTCAAGTATGTTCAATGTTTAGTCTAGTCTCGTTGCTGCATTTTTCGTATCAAATTGTTTGCTTAGCCGTAAATAAAGCAATCAATCTGTTTATGATTACGTTTAAGTTCTAATTTCATATTTTTATTTCTAGCTTTGTCTATGGCCTTAACTACATGTATGTTTGTTTGCAAGTCATTAGTTTCTTTGTTAGTTTAACGGTTCGATTCTAGTTATCTGATTTCGCACCTTCTAGTTTGAAGCCATATTTTAGTTTGATATTGTTTTGTGAGGGTAGTAGAAGATACTTGAGTGTAGGACCTTCATTTGGTTGCTTTTACTGTTTGAGGACTGTTTTGGAGTACAAACAAATATGTCCCAAAGGTCCTTTGTTCTCCTATATAAAGAGGAGGTCTTTTCCATACTATATACATCTTGGGCTCAAAAAAAAAAACATCTTGACACACACTCTATTCTACACTTCCATACACCCTTAGAATTGCTTGAACACACAAAAAATATTTTAAAAAAATCAGCAGCTGAACACAAAAGAGTAAACTGAAAATTGTGAGTCTTGTTTGAGTCTTGGAATGTCAAGTCTTCCAAAAAACATGTAAAGAGTTCAGAGTTTGATTTTAAGTCGATTCTCTTGAAGATTCCCTGACTTTAGTGAGATTTTTGGGCTGTTTTAACACGTATTCATCGCTGTTTTTATTGTTGTTTCTGCTGTCGTTGTTGCTGGAATTTCTGCTTCAATCATCACTGACCTTCACTTTTCTCTTATCCAGGTATCCCTGACATACCACTATAATTTTTGGATTTAAAAGTGAATGAAAATGAAGTTGTTCGCATTCCCTCCAGCTTATTATAAGTCTTTTGTAGTTGTAGTTTATCTTTCAAATTGTTTAAGTTGAAACCATGTCGTAGTATTATTTTCCTTTTGTTTGTTATGAAGTGCTCCATTGCGTGAGTCAGTGTTACTTTGTGTTTATAAGGAATTGCTTTGTTAATCTAATAAGCTTTATCGTGTTTTTCCAATTGATATGTTCGTACTATGTAAGTATTTTAGGTAAGGGTGTATAAGATGAAAACAACTATATATATAGGACTGTCCAATTTAAAAATACTTCAGTTTCCTTGTGAGACATTATATTGTTTTGGTTGTAAATTAGTTTCTGGTGTAGTTTTGACTTTTGAAGGGGGCTTATACTATATTGTAGTTTGCTATTTTCTTTAGTCTTATGAATGCTCTGTTTCACTATATATCAAGTTGGTTCTTTGATTTTACATTTGAATTAGAAGCGGTGGTTGAGTCGTGTTGTTGCCATGCATAAGTAGTAAATGATTGTTGCAAGCTTAGTTGGTTTCGCGATATAGATTGGAACTAAAGGGAGGTGATCAAACTTATGTAGAACTCATTAAAATAGGCCACTACCTTTTAGTATCACCACAAGTCCATTTTTTTGTTTTAGTTTTAAGTAATATAAGTTAATAATTTTTCGCACTAACCTCATCTTTTAAGTTAGTAAATTCTTATCGCCAAGTTGTTTCAATTAGCCATACATCACTCTTTTTTAAATTTGTAAATAATTTTCTTAAGTTAGAAAATGAACCATCAATCTACAAATATAAAAAAAAATGCTTTTCTTTGGTTAATTCCATAACGTAGTTTCCTTTTTTTTTAAATTAGTAAATTCTTTTTAGGATATAAATGGTAACGGTCTAGTCGAGTTTCAAACATTAAGCGAAAAATTATTATTTCTTCAAATGTTGGTCAACTTTTTTTTAGCCATTAAACAACTTCAATAAGATCATTTATTTATAAATATTTTTTTAACAAAAAATAATTTCTTTCGTCTTAACCGATGTCGGGAATATTCGCTTCGGAATAAAGAAGTTAAAAAAAAATGACAAAGTCGTGAGGGCATATCTTGTTTCATTTCTTTCAAAAATAAATAAAAGTTAAATTTAATTAACTTCGAGTGGGCTCTACTTATCGATGCGACACACCAGCTAATGCCGGGGATACTCGCCTTGGTTAGTGTAAGCTAGGGTCGGAGATACTCGTCCTAGTTTGAGATTAATGAAACCATCAACAATAAAAGCGGCATAGGCAAAACATGAAAACCAAATGAAACATAATTTATTTTAAAATTAATTTAAAGCCAAATATAGTCAATAAAGCGACCGTGCTAGAACCACGGGACTCGGGAAATGCCTTACACCTTCTCATCGGTCAACAGAATTTCATACCCGGACTTTGCTTTCGCAGAACAATAATAAAAAAGTTAAATCTTCCTTTGACTAGAGATTCAAATAAAAGGTGATTTGGAACACCGGAAAATCAATTCCAAGTGGCGACTCTGTAGATAAAATAATCCCTACTCAAATTTATCACTTTAATTGAAAAAACCCTTTAAACCACAATCAATAACATAACACCCACATCTTTTGAGGGTAGGAAAAAGGGGTGTGACAAAAGGAAAGAAGTTTTTGCATTAAATGACATTTGTCCACCTCCTTCGTAAGCCCGCCCCCTCTTCCAGCCCCACCACAAGAATTTCTTCCCTAGTTAGATATTTTATTTGTGTAATTTGCGATCAGAAGCGGAGTCACAATTTAACGTTTGTAGGTTCGAGAATCTAATATGTTAAAGTTATTAAATTTTAAATTCATAAATTATATATATTCGATAAATTTTAAAAATATATATATATTGTTGAGACAAAAATTATTGAATTCGATCGAATCCGTAAGTCGTGTTCAAGCTACGCCCTTGCCTGTGATTCCCTGCTCTTTACGCTTACGTTAGGAAATATTTGTTGATAACTACGTATTCCCCATTATTGTTATTTTTTAATAAATTCACATAAAATAAAACAAGGATTGGACACAGAGGCGGTGCTAGCCTTATAGGTGCAGGTTCGGCCGAATCCAGTCATTTTTGCTTAAACATTGTATTTATATTAAGAAATTTATTAAATATGTACAAATATTTAATTGTGAACTCAATAACTAAGACGATCTATGGATCCGAGGCAAATTCAGAACCCATTAACTTTAAATCCTGATTTTGCCTCTGATTGAACATGCCCCCTCTTTCATTTCTAGTTCCATCTCTGCTACATGCTATGTCGTGCTTGTACATATAGATTAAGAGGCAGATACAGTAATATTTGCCGGGTTCATCCGTTCATATGAACCGAGAATATTTTTACCGCTGAACATGAATTATATATTAAAGTTTACTAAAATTATAACAAATAGTCTATATGAATTCATAATTTTAAAAGTACAGCGACTTTAATGAAAATAACTTTAAACACTAACAAATAATATTTAAATCATGTATCCGCCTCTACAATAGTTTAGTTTCATCTTTGTCAACATACAAACCCGTGTACTTGCATTTTAATGGGGCGACCCTTCCATAAAGCAGATAAAGCAACTGCTTTAGGCCCCACATTTATGGAGGCCCCATTTTTTGTTACACCTAATCGGTTATATATAAATTTTAAAAAAAGTTCTGCAAGTGAATAAAATTGATTTTTTCTTTAACAAATATAACGAAAAAGAATTTGCAACTACTATAATTTCTGCAAAGGATTTACATTTGAAATAAATATCAAACTTGAATTTCGTAAGAAGCATGTGATATATAGGGAGAAATGATTTGATTAAAATATTGATAATGAAATCTTACAATCTCTCGAAGAATCCTTTAGAGTTGATTACTTTTTATACATAGTAGACAAGGCTATTTTTTCACTTCAAAATAGATTCGAACAATTCGAAGCACAAGAAAATATTTTTGTTTTCTATTTAACGATAAAAAATAGAGATCACTAGATGATGAACTGATCTTGCATGTTCCTTAAAGCATAATAATTAATCCAATATTGATGGTTTAGATTTATTTTCTGAATTAAAAGTGTTAAGGAAAATAGTATAATTAGAAGATAACAGTTTAATTGATATAGTCAATCAAATAAAAAAAATTAATTCTTTTCCAAATACCTATATTTCTTATAAAAAAATGTTAATATCTCCTATACTGTTGCTTCAGTAGAAAAAAAATTTCAAAATTAAAATTGATAAATCGTAACTAACAACAATGTCTTAAGAGGAGTTAAAAGAATTAGCTATATTTTAAATTGAGAAAGACTTATTAGGCGAAATTGATAATAAAAAAAATTAATAAATAATATTGTATTTAAAAAATTAGAAAAATAGATTTCAAATAAAAATAATATTTAAAAAAAAAAAGTTAAAACCCCTCGTAAAATTTGACTTTAAGCTATAAAATTTGTCGGGCCGTCCCTGCATTTCATAGTCCGCGCCATTAATTTATCCGGTGAAACAAGCATATGTATGGTCAAGAAATATATAAAAGAATGGTGGGGACTGGAACTTGCAAGTTGCAATTTTCAGGTGACGTCATTTTCATATGTTGTTTAGTCGTGGGCATTGTGGTCACGACATATGATGGTTTCGGAGCGCAAAGTTGAGCACTTCATACCGAGAAAGATCACATCATTTTGATGTGGTGGGCCTTGTGAACCTGTGGTCAGGACATATGGTTTCGGAGCACAAAATGTGGGAAAAAAATCATATTAGAAGGGCACTATATATAACTGGACAAACAACTATAAAGGTATAGCGCCCTTTAAAAGGACGCTATATATAAAAAAATTACTAAATTTTTTTCACACATTTTGATTCTTTGAGTTCAAAAAAATCACATTTTAATTCCGGACTCCAAAATTAAGCACTTCATACGGAGAAAGATCAAAACCTCAAGGGCTTAATCATCAATTAGGCATTTTCTAGGTGGGGCTCACAGAGAAGTGGTGTCTAACTAAATTACTCTTATTTCTTTTTAAAATGAAAATTAATGTTTATCAGATTCATAAAATAGTAATGTTTGACCAAAAAATATAGATCTTGGTTCAATTAATTAAATTTACGTAAATGAGAATTAATCTTAGTTAATAACACTATCCCAAAATTGAAGTTCTCATAAGTGCAACAAAAATAACATAGATATATTTCAATAGCAACGGTGACACACAATCAATATTAAAGGAGTCAAAGGAGTAATATAACATTAAATAGTAGTGAATGACAATTACGGGCACTTATGTAAATAGAACGAATGAGTCAATCAAGAAAGGAGGAAATCAATGAATGTTCTTTCTTACAACGATGAGTGATGGATAAGCCTTTGAATATGTGAGTTATTCTCGGATCTAGTGGAAAAGTGTGGACAAGAATCTTAGTAAAAAGGTTTGTGTTTGTATGCTTGCAATAAGATCCGATTGTGTATTTAAAGTCAAAGTGTATTTTACAAATGAATATCACATGTCCCATATCATTGTTTCTCTTTCTATTTATAGGGAACATGTTCGTAAAAACCCTAACAATACAAGTGTAGAGAATATCCACTGGAATATTCTCTTTTATGTCCTATCTTGAAGCCAGTCATCATAACTCTGTTAAGGGTGCTCGACCTCGGTCTTGATCCTCGATGATCCTCGGCTTCAGCCCTTGCTGACTATTCGACCACAGATTTCACCGCTTCTTAGATCACTTCGACAAGCGATGGCGTGGGAACATTTCACCAATACTATTTTGTCTTAAATATTCTAAAGATAGATTTTGACCCATACGTATAAGGGCGAAAAAGAAAATATATTTGTATGGGCCAAAAAATATCTTTTATATAGGCAGGCCGCGTCAGCATCATGATAGCATTCATCGATCACCACATGTTATCAGTAAGGTCCTTACAAAGATCCGCCCTGGGTCAAAGTAATCTCAAAGCGATGAAGGGTGTGGTCGAAGTCGAAGTCAGGCAGTCATCGTAGATCGGGTCAAGGTCGAGCATCTTAGATAGAGTTATAGTAGCTAGTTTCAAGATATGTCGCAAAAGAGAATATTGTAATGGACATTTTCTGTATCTGTACTATTAGAGTTTCTAGGAACATGTTCCCTATAAATAGAAAGAGACACAATGAGAAAGGGCATGAGATATTCTTGTAAAAAAAATATTGACTTTGTGAAGGGAGAATCTGACCATATTACAAGCATTGGAAAATAACCTTTTTACGAAGATTCTTGTCTAGCATTTTTTCACTGGATCCAAGAAATTCAAAGGCTCATCAATCATTCATCATCGTTAGGGAGAATATCCATAAATCTCACCCCTTTTCAGGTGACTCACACGTTTTATTTACTTAGATATCATTCATTGCTATTTATTACTCCCTCCGTTCCAATTTATGTGAACCTGTTTGGCAGAACATGGAGTTTAAGAAAAACTGAAGACTTTTGAAATTTGTGGTCATAAACAAGTCAAAAAGGGTCCCAGAGTATTTGTGTGGTTATAGAAGTTTCTCATTAATGATAGAATTGTAAGTTTAAGCTAAATTGTTTCCAAATTTAGAAAAGGGTCATTCCTTCTTAAACGGACCAAAAATAAAATAGGTTAACATAAACTGGAACGGAAGGAATACTATTTAATGCCATATTCCATCCTTTTGGATCATTGAACGTCGTTATATTGCTCACATTCATTATCATCCGGATAAATATACGAGTTATTTGTCATATAAGAGGCAACCTTGTCTTTTGGATATTATTATTAGCTAATACTGATTCTTCTTTATTTAAATTTAATTAGTTGAATTAAGATCTATATTTTTTGTCAAATAATATTAATGTCTTCTAATTTTTTGAAGTGTCATATATTTTGCAACATGTGTTATATGAAAGTGACAAATATAAAGAACAAGAAGGAATAATGCTTTTTCCTTTTTGAACTAGGGAAAATAGAGGATTACCATTTCATGACCAAGTTAATGTGATAACGCGTGTGCAGAGTGAGTATCTCAGAGATCCTTGGAGCATTTTGGGCGAGCAAATGTATCATTTACGTTTTTGGGCGCTGAGACAATATGAGATCAGATGTTGAATAAAATAATATGATGCAAAAATAGTAATATATTGTGCCAGATTTATGAGACCAACGATGTATTTTGAATTCTTCTTTTCTCCAACCATGCACCAATGGATTATGGATTATCAACTCCAAAGAAAAAAAACATTATCTTAAAGATGAGGAAGAATGCCGCGTGTCTTATTAGAAGCTCCTCTTGTTTCTATTCAGTTCCTTCAAGCCACTATGTGTCATCCATCCTCGCTACCACGTTACACGTCTTCCCTTACATTTGAATATTTGATCTATAATTCTACACACCCACTCTTTTCGCCCTTTGCCTCTTGCTCAATTATTGCCCCTGTGACAGCCCTACGCCCTCTAAATTCTCTCTCACTATATATCTTCTTCGGGCAATAAGAGAAAAAAGAAAAGTGTTGTAAGACTAATTCAAAGTTGTAGATTCTTAAATTATTTAAAATTTAGTATTTGTAAAGTTATTTTATTTATGTTTAAATAGGATTTGTAGTCATAATTAATATAAGGATAGTAATAGCTTATTTGATAGTGTGGAGATAATTAGTGAAAGAAATAAAGACGGTTAGAGCTCATTCATAAACTTATAAATAAAATATTTTACTTCAGAAAACACTAAAATGATAGGCTATCAAGCAGAAATAATTAGAGAATGACTGGAGTTCCACTCTTCGACTATGCAATGTTCTTACCGTGGTATTACTAAAGTTCATTCAGATTTTTAACTTTTGAGTGAATATGCAAAAAAGCTTCAAAAGTTCATGATCCAAGGCGGATGTTACTAATCATATTTAAGATGAAACTTGAAATTACAAGAGATCAACAATCTATACACACACACATATATATATATATATAAGGCTAAAAGATGCTGACAAGGCACCTTTCATTGGCCAGCTTTATCATTTATCTTTTTTCTCAAATTTTTGGCATATATTTCACGTTTTTTGCTTGAGAAATTGTTATACAAAAAAATAATTGTACCATAATTAGTTGTCATTATTGCTATCCTACTATTTCACGCCTATCATTGTACCGATTCATCTTTCTTGTAACTTCACCTTAAGTCTCTCCTTGTAACGAAGTATTATAATTACTCTCATAAATGTTTGAAAAATTTTCTCGGATTTGTAATTACCTCCATAAATGTCTGAAAAGTTTTCTAGACTTATAAAAGGGCATATTTCAACCCATGAATCACATCATGATTTTGGTCACTTCATAATTCAAGATCTACTCCATGTCTCGATTTAAGATTTGAAGATTTTAAAAATTTGAAATGAGAATGATATTATGTGTGTGAATAGTCGACACGTGATGTACGTGCCTAGAGATTTATGCTCAGCAGGATGACTTTTCAAGGCCTTCAACTATGCCGACAAAGATTTAACGACAGTAAATAGGGTCGTTTCAATGTCTTTGGAAGACAATAGTGTTTCGATTACCGCGGCTGATAGTGGCGTCAGTATTTTAAGTGGTTGAAGATGAAAAGGAAGTGGTAGTGGAAGTGGAAGAGAAAGAGAACTCTCGAGAAAAGTTGGTTTTAATATTTTTAAAAATTAGTAAACTTTCTTTTTATAAGGTTTGTTATTTATCCATGTAAATATCTTCCAAGATAACCACAATCATATCCCCTTAACCAATTATTTTACTAAGAATTCTAATAATGCAATGTTTAGTTTCTTATCTGTTTGTTATTGTTTCCTTTTTGTTTTCAAATTAAAGTTACCCAAATTTGAAATATTACTAGAGTTAAGATCTCTAACGACTTAAAATTGAGTATTTACTAGACTAAAGGATTAACACAATTTTTATATTTAAAACAATTATTAGCCACTAGCTTATCCAGTAATATATAATCGACGTGATGTTAATTTGGAACGAATACAAATATCCGTTATTTATATAAGTTGAGTTAGAAATTTGTGCCATTTTTAATTCTTGTGTTGCTCCTCTAAGTATCGTTCTCTTTCCATAATATCTTAACATAGTTACTTTTCTTTTAAACATAGTATCGCTACAGAGTAATATATTGTTCAATAGTTCATTTTTTTCCTTTTTGCCCTTGTACTTTGACACTGAATATTTTGGAAGACTGACCATTCTTCTTTTAATATATCCTTTTCTGTTTCCTTCTCTTTTTACTTTTTGTTTAAGTTTTATTTAGGACAAATTAATGAGAAACTATCAATATAATATTATGAAACATATGTGTAAATAATTAATAGTACGAACTAAGAAATAAAATATTTTAAAAAACGCCTTAGAGAAAGAAAAGAAAGCAAGCAACATTTAGGTTTACTTTTCTAGATTGTACATCATCATTTTTTCTCCTTTTCTTTAGTTTTTCTATTTTATAAGTTTTTAATTTAAGTTCACATATATTAATCTAGATGATTTTAAATGAGTTTTCAATATTTAATCTGTAATGCTCTCACAAATTCGTTAATTTTTATATAGAATCTAAAATTATATATACGATTTAAAAAGAATCATGAAAGATAATAAATCATGTAAATATGACAAATTAGTATATACATTATTTGTATATAGAAATAATAACATAACTATTTAATTTTTTAGAACCGCGCGAACAATTCCACTAGTAATTAAAAAAGTTAATCACAAGGTAAAAGGAACCACTCACCACTAATTTAATGCGATGCGACGATATTTAGAGGAACCACAAAAAGAAATTTAAGCAAAGAGAAGTTTTATTTACGCAACTCAACAGCCCACTAACTTGATACACTTTTTCAAAGTTTGCGAGCCACCAAACAACTTCCTTTAGAAAACTAAGAGTCTAAAAAAGTTCTTTTTGAATTGCCTAAAGTACCCCCAATGAACCAGTTAAATTCCTTCATGACTCATCTAATCCAGCCCATTAAATCAACACCAAAAGGGCTGTACAGGTAATTCAAAGAGGGGCTGGGTAGGAACCACTTCACTATTGTTTGATTAAAATTAGCAGTGATAAAAGGAGCCATTGATATTAGTGGTGTTGCGTTTTGGAGCAGCTCTTATGTTGGAACCTGAATCACGTGCCCTCTTCTTCACCGTTGGATTTTCCTCATTTATCATCTTTGCTAAATCTCCACCGAACATTTCCACGAACGTCCTCTGCAAATCCTCCATACTCTCCTCCTTTCCAATTAAATCAAAAGAAAAACAGTTTATAGAAAGAACAAAAAAAACAGAATAAATACAATATGCATCACACAGGAGTAAATCATTAATCTCTTACCGCCGACCCAACATTCTGATCCATTCTGTTCATCAAATCGTGCAGGAAATCACCCATTCCCTGCATACAATTTCACCAAATCTTAGGGGGTAAATTTTATGATCACCCTAAACTATTGGCGGGATGACAAAGTAAAATGTAAAATCACTTATTCACGTTCTCCCGCCATTTTACATTAATTTGGATTTCTCCTTCTCTTTCTCCTCCTTCCATCCCATTTTAGTAACGGCATTAAACTAAACATTACATTTTGAGAATTAAAAGACATTTTTTCCGTAAAGTATAATAATTAAAAAGGCTTTTACTACATAGATTAAATATCTGATATCACAATTACTTTTACCAATAACAATTAAATAAAACGTAGAGGAGTTCCATAAGTCACTTTCTTTTGTTTTTCTCCCAATGAAAAACTATTCTTTAATTTTAGAGATTCAAACGTCTTTATTTTGACGGTATATTTAGACATAGAAGTTTGTATTTGAAAAATGTATACAAAGTACTATAAGTCACAATAATTAATAATTCAAATATTTAAAATTTATAATCAAAAAATAATTTGTTTGACTTTCAAATTAGAATACCTTCATGTAAATTGAGATGAAAGGAGTAGTTTTTTATACTTATTTTATATTAAATGGAGGTGTAACAACTTATATCACTGAGTAAAAAGAAAATTATAAAATTATAGCAAAACATAGAAATGTCTGTTCTAAAGACGGACTAAAAGAGAAAAAGTGTTAATCTTACGTGAAACTGACAGAAAGTAGTTGTCCAAGCTTTTAGTGGGCCAAAAACACTTTGTCTTTTTATAAAACCTAAAAGTGTTTGGCCAAAATTTTAGAAGAAATAAAAATGACTGCTACTCAAAAACACTTTTAAAAAAAGTCTTTTAAAGAAAAATACACTCACTTTTTAAAAGCTTAGTGTGTTCAAATTAATTAGTCGAATATAAATTATTCTTACCTTTTGAGAAAAAATAATTTTTAAAATAAGCTGATTTTAGAAGTTTCAGAAACAGTCTTCAAACTGAATAGTAATTCAGCAGATAAACTCCTAATTTTATAATTTCGGATCCTAAAATTATACACTAAATAATCATTTTAAACAAAATATTACTATTCACGAAATAATACAATATCGAATATGATATCACGACCATCAGGCCGCAATTGTGGAACTAGTAAATATTCGTAGCGGCAATACTAGAAACGTGAGGAAAAAAATCTGGGAATTTCTTAATGATTACTTGGGGAAAAGGAACAAAATTACGTACTTCGTCTTCTTCAAGCAGATCAAGGAAACCGGCGTCGTACATTGACCTCTTGTTTTCATCAGAAAGAACTGCCAACACGAATAACGGAGAACTAACCACCGTTAATACCCTTCAAACGACGGACATTTTATTTTTCAACAAGCTAAAATAACTACAGACGTCCGTCAACGGATTCCATTTTATACTTCTGTAAATAAATGAATCAATTTTAACCTGAGTAGGCCTCTTGGATTTTCTGAAACCGGCGTTTCGCTTCTGCCGCTACCGACGGATTCTTTGCCCACCTATCCGGGTGCCATTTCTTCACCCAAAAATCACACGTATGTTAGTACTACACTCGCATATGCACTTACACATAGTACTCACTACATATTTGTACGAAGGCTTAGCTTTTTATTCAATTCCGAGTTAATTGAAAAAAAAAAAAAATACTCTGCGGCTTACCAGAGCTAGTTTCCGATAAGCTGAGCGAATGTCGGAGCAGGAGGCATCCTTGCGAATCCCAAGCACTGAATAGTAACAAGATCCGGCGGATCCTCCTTCTCGATCCATACCCGTTTTGCTTTCTTCTAATCCAGAGCCAAATTCCCAAATATCGATGCCAAAACAGAAAGTGTACCTAAATTGACAGGTACACAAATCCAAGTTATAAATTCTGTTACACCATAGGTACATACGGTGACGAAAATATGAGAATTTAAAGATGGAGAAAGGGGAAGATATTGAAGAGGAAAAAGGAGAAGGCAGAAATGTAATGTGTAACGTGGAAGAGATGATTTGTAAGATTTGTGTATAAAGGGGGAGGGAAGAAGAAAATATCTGGCAAGAGAAAAGATTTGTGATGCCAGAAGGAACATTCCAGAGATATCAGATTTTCCAAACGGAGAAGATATTTTTTGGGTGAGTTTTGGAATCGGGCTTGAAGGATTGTGGAATTTGCGGAAAGTGCCACTGGATCCGATAAAGTCGTTGTCGATTCCCGGGTCATGATGTAATGTGTCACCTTTACGGTTTCGGGTTATCTTCAAATAGAGCGGCAAAGGTACCATGATGTTTTTTTTTTCCGGCTGAAGTTCATGATGTAATTCAGATAGGGGTTATTTTTGTTCCATCAACCTTAAAGGAAAAAACAATTGTTTCCTTTTTTTGTTTAATTATAATTTATATACTTATTAATGTTAAACTCATAGTCAAAACAATCGTTCATTTATTAGGATATGGCTCCCCAACTCAAATGTTATTTGTCCACCATTTCTCTTAGATAAGCAAATGGAGTTATATTTAATTTTAAATCTGTAAATAATTCAATATTTGCAGAGTACAAGTTCACAACATATAGGAATCGTTTGGTTCACGGACAAGATTATCCTTGGATTATAATCCTAGGATTAATAACCCGAGATTATTTAGTATTGTAATGTCACATGCATCACATGTAACTTGTTAGTTAGGTTGTTAGTTAGGCAGCTCATGATAGTTATGGTTGTTAATATAAGTAAAAGGTAGATTAGTCTTTTTACACTTTACTAATCTTCTTGTTTTTAGCTTCTTGTATATAACGATACAGTAGTGCTCAATGGAACAGGGGCTTGAACATTTCTAAATTCACCGACTTTCTCTCTCTCTCTCTCTCTCTCTCTCTCTCACACACACACACACACACACACACAATTGCTTCTAGAAACTTCCTCCATTAGAGACTTTCAATAATCACTGTATTTTAGCATGGTATCAGAGCAGCGTACATGTATTGCATCATGCTAGATCTCTAAATTTTTCTCCTTTTTGTTGCTATCATCGATTCATCGAGATTTGTTGAAGCTCGATAAATTTCATCCATGACAGAGGCTGATTCATTAATGACAGAGATGGCGACAATTGATCACAATCATCCACTGTACATTGGACCTTTCGATACTCATGGCTCAGTCGTGGTACCTGTGAAGCTTATAGGCTCCGAGAATTATGGGCTATGGAGTAGATCGACGAGAATAACACTTTTGGGGAAGAAGAAATTAGGTTTTATCACTGGTAGATGCAGCAGGAGTGCATATGAAGAAGAGCTGTTGGAGCAAAGGGAGACATGCAACGCCATTGTTCTCTTATGGATTATGAACAATGTGGCGCCAGAACTTCTAGGTGGAGTTGTATATGCATCTGATGAACATCTAGTGTGGGAAGATTTTCGAGAAAAGTCAAACAAGGTAAATCATGTTAGGATATTTCAATTGCATCGTGAAATTTCAACACTATCTCAAGGAAATAGTTCTGTTCCAGTGTACTTTTCAAGATTAAAGGAATTATGGAACGAATATGATGTTTTGGTTTCATTTTCTAATTGTTGTGAGAAATCGAAAGAGCATGCAGAAAATTTGCATCAACAAAGAGTTATGCAATTTCTATCTGGTTTGAATGAGTCATATGATCAAGCTAGAAGACAAATCCTTATGAAAACAAATGCACCTAGTCTAAATCAAACTTATGCCATGATTATTCAAGATGAGAGTCTACAGAAAATAGGAGTGAATGGTGTAACTTCTGATAAAATAGAGGGCATTAGCTATGCAAGCAGGACGAGGAAGAGGAAGGAGCCAATACCTCAAGCGTGAATTTTTTTCATCTTAAGGGACATATTAAGGAAAATTGTTATAAGATTGTTGGTTATCGTGCTGATTTTGTCCCTATAAGGAGATATAGTAAAGGAGTAAGGACTCAAGGTGATTGGCAACAGAATCCTGGCACTGGGAATGAAAATATTTGTAATGGGACAAATAATGGTATATCTAGATGGAACAATCCTAATACTGGCAAGCAAGGTGGCAATGGTGACAATGTTGGTAAACCAGGTGGATGGAGAAGAGAACCTATGTCCATGATTAACAATGAAGATGTAAGTACATATTCTATGCAGGATATGGGTGATGGTCCCTCTGGAGTTGCTGAGCATAAGGGATATCATTACTTCACAAATGACCAGTACAATCAAATTCTGAATCTCTTGAACAAGGAACCAAATCCTGAGTCAAACATGGCAGGTGCAGGTGAGGTTAAATGTTCGATGAGCAACTTTACACAAAAATCACAAGAGAAGGAATGGGTTGTAGATTCAGGTGCTACCCATCACATCACTTCTGATTTAGAATTACTATCAGATGTTAAATGTATAAAGAAAACAGATAGAGATAGAATGCATCTTCTAACTGGAGAACAAACTGATATTACTTACATTGGTAGTGCAACCCTATTAGACAAGAGAGAGATCATTGATGTGCTTTATATTCCTAATTTCAAGTTTAACTTGCTCTCAGTAGAAAAGTTAACAAAGGAATTGAATGTAATGCCAATTTCTTTCCTGATTTCTGTGTGTTTCAGGATCTTTGGAATGACAAGGTGAAGAGGATGGGTAAAGGAAGAGGAGGCTTATATGTGCTTTGAGGACGGGCTAGCAGAATAAAGGCATTCAATGCTGTGAACAGGGCAAGCAGAGATTCAAGTGAAGTATGGCACAACAGGCTAGGTCACCCATCTGCCTCAGTAATGAAGAATGTAGTAGGTTCAAATAATAAAAACAGTGAAATGTTGCATGAAAATTGTTTGATATGTCCACTAGCAAAACATACTAGATTGAAGTTTCCATTGAGCAATTCTAGAAAAAAGTAGCATTTCATCTTGTACACATGGACCTATGGGGACCCTATAAGATTGCTACATTTGATAAGATACAATATTTCTTAACAATTGCGGATGATTACTCTAGATATACATGGGTGTTCTTTTTGTAGCTAAAATCTGAAGCAGTAGTGGCAATAAAGCAATTCATTGCCATGGTTCAAAACTAGTTTGGTATTGTGATTAAAGTGATAAGATCAGATAATGGATCTGAATTCCTTAATGTACAATGTTTTGTGCTATTAACAGGTCTTGGTATAATTCACCAGAGCAGCTGCCCTTACACTTCACAAAAGAATTTCATAGTGGAAAGAAGGCACAAATATATACTTGACACTACAAGAGCTTTGAAGTTTTAAGGAGCAATTCCAATCAGATACTGGGGGATGTGTGTTAAGACAACAATATACCTGATTAACAGGTTACTATAAAGTGTTCTAGGGGGCAAAACTCCATTTGAGTTGTCACACCACAAGAATGATAATATTACACATTTGAGAACTATGGGCTGCTTGTGCTATGTAACAAATTTAGTCAAGATAGACAAGTTTGCAGAGAGGGCCAAAGCAACCATTCTCATGGGCTATTCTGAGGCACAAAAGGGTTATATTCTGCTTGATTTAGCCGCAAAGCAGTTTTTTACAAGCGTAGATGTCATATTCAAATAATCATAGTTTCCATTTTTTAAGAAAGATGAAAACAGATCATATGATGCACAGGAGTACATGGAGCAAAGAACACTACAATTCTCACCTCTACACACACAGCCATGTGGCAACATATATGATGGAAATATATCAACCTCAACATCAGAAGATATGAGTTTACAAGATAATAAGCAGAGTGGTCTGCAAGAGAATCTATCAGTCCTGCAGGAGATAAACACTGATGATATGGAGGAAACTTCTCAGAAGGTGCAGAATATAGATATTGTTCATGCAGGTACACAAAGTGATGAACATCAAGGAGGTGCAGAAATCTCAGTCAGCAGGTAGGAAGATGAATATGAGGAGATTTTAAGACCATACAGAAAGTCTACAAGACAAGTTAAGGAACCAATATGGATGAAGGATTATGTCACAACAAAGAAGACAACTAGTTGCACCTATCCTATTTAACTACCTAACCTATGATCATACTAGTACAAGTTACCAATGTTACTTGGCTAAGTTCTCTCAACTAACATAGACATTCAAAGAAGCAGTGAAGGACAACAAGTGGATAAAAGCTATGAAGCAAGAAGTAAAGGCATTAGAAGATAACAAAACATGGGAAATAGTGAACTTACTAGAAGGCAAGAACACTGTTGGATCCAAATGGGTGTACAAGATCAAGTTCAAGGCAAATGGAAAAGTGGAAAGATTTAAGGCAAGGTTAGTAGCAAAAGGATACAACCAAAGGGAAGGTTTGGACTATCATGACACATTCTCACCAGTGGCAAAAATGGTCACAGTGAGATCTGTCATTTCACTAGCAGCATCAAGAGGTTGGAATCTATTTCAGATGGATGTCTATAATGCATTCTTACAATAAGACCTAAATGAAGAAGTATACGCTGAGTTTCCTGAGGGACTCAAAAGGCAAGGAGGGCAGAAGGTATGCAAATTGCTCAAGTCCTTATATGGACTTAAGCAGGCCTCTCGACAGTGGAATATCAAGATGACTGAAGCTCTACTTAGAGCAGAGTTCAAATAGAGCCATCATGGCTACTCACTCTTTACATTGAGAAGTCAAGAGGGGATATTGATGATCTCCTCATTACAGGAAGTAGCTCAACACTGGCGAAGAAAGCTAAGGATATACTACATCAGAATTTTAAGGTGAAGGATCTGGGAGAACTTAAATACTTTTTAGGTATTGAGGTTCTGAGGTCAAAAGGTACAGTGTTGTTGAATCAAATGAAATACATACTGGAATTAATCTCAGAAATGGGGCTGAGTGGAGCTAAACCTGAAAGCACACCATTGGAAGTGAATTCCAAGTTGGCAACATTAGAGTATGATCAAGCAAATGGAGTCATAGGGACCCACCTTTATAGAATGTTAGTGCCTATAAAAGGTTAGTAGGAAGGCTTTTATATGTCACCATCACCAGGTCAGACATCAATTATGTAGTGCAGGCATTGAGTCAGTTTATGCAAGCACCAAAAGGTCTCACTGGGATGCTGCCTTAAGAGTTGTAAGATATTTGAAAATTGTCCCTGGACAAAGGATGTTGATGAGGTCTGACTGTGCAGAAACTTTCACCTGCTGGTGTGACTCTGACTGGGCTGCATGTCTAAATACTAGGAGATCAGTTACTGGATATGTCATCAAGTTTGGAGATTCAACGATCTCTTGGAAGTCAAAGAAACAACAGACTATCTCTAGGAGTTCAGCTGAGGCAGAGTACAAGAGTATGGCAGCCAGCATTGCTGAAGTAACATGATTACTTGGTTTATTCAAGGAGTTGGGTGTAAGCATAACTCAACCAGTCACAATTCTCAGTGATAGTAAATCAGCAACCCAACTTGCAGCAAATCCTGTGCTTCACGAAAGAACCAAGCACATAGAGATTGAATATCATTTTATTCGAGACAAGATCAAGGAAGGAACGGTCAAGGTAGTTCATGTCAACACCAAGGAGCAACAGGCAGATCTGCTGACTAAAGCTCTGGGGATAGCTCAACATGTTCATCTGCTTGGCAAGCTTGGAGTGTTCAATGTTTTGCACCCTCCAGCTTGAGGAGGCATATTGTAATGTCACGTGCATCACATGTGGCTTGTTAGTTAGCCAGTTAGTTAGGCAGCTAATGGTAGTTATGGTTGTTAATATAAGTTAAGGGTAGATTAATCTTTTTACACTTTTACTAATCTTCTTCTTTTTAGCTTCTTGTATATAACGATACTCTAGTGCTCAATGGAACAGTGGCTTGAACATTTCTCAATTCACCGACTCTCTCTCTCACAATTGCTTCTAGAACCTTCCTCTATTAGAACCCTTCGATAATCACTGTATTTTAGGATTTAGTGCTATATACTTCGTTTGTTACATTGGATTAAAAATGGGATATGCAACGTATACTCCAAAACATGTGTTGTTTAAAGCTGGATAAGTTTTTGTTTCCAACTTTAACCTTGGATGTTCCACTGGCTTAGAATAACTGCCATAGCAATAAGAAAATATTGTTAGTAATTTCACCATTCCGTTCTCAGCATTTTCGGCAGAGCCGACACAACCACTATTGTTCAACTGCTCTTAAGCTAGTTTCTACTCTATTTCGGTAAATGAGACAATTAGCATGCATCTATGCTAATTTATAGAGAGTATCATAAAGGAGATTTTTCATTAGATTCTTTGAAAATAAAGAACATTGTACTGATTAAGGAGGCAAAGCTGCAGCCTTAAACTAGAAATAATATGTACAAGAAATTTACATAAGCAAAAATATCTGTGAAATCTAAGTAAGGAACGTAATTGCCAACAAAATAGCAGCGGCCACTAGAATCCCAACCAACGGTGCGTTGAACGTTTTGATGTTTTCGCGAAAAAAGTTAGGCAAAAATCCTAATTCAACCATGCCAAAATTTTGAAAAGTCGCGTTACTCAATTAAGCTCCAAATAGTCCAAATGACGGATAAAACAACACCAATTTGGTCATTTAGTAACTTTTTCCCAGGATAACTAATCCTAGTATTAGTTATTCCACCTAAGAGATGAGATAATTTAATCCCAATTTGTGGTATAATATTATATTGGGTTTAATTAATACTCAAACCAAACATGAAATAAATTTAATATCAAATTCTATACTACCTTATCCACTTTATAACATGAAACAAACGACCCCATAGAGTTATCGTTACAATCTGTTGCTAGATGCTCAGGACATATGTATTCTCACTTTAATATATAATTGTCAAGGTTAAATACATTGTTTTCGTCTTTCATGAGCTTCTTTCTTTTATTAAGAGAAATCTATGAATAATTTTCTGAAGTAATGAACAAGAAAATTTTCACAGGCAAATAATTCAAAAATTGACGCAACATCTGTTTATTATAATCTCATATTACTTCCCACATAAGCACCAGTTATTACATCTGATGCAGAAACACACAAGAAGTCTACTATACAATACTATTTGGTAAAGAGTTTAGCACTAAACTCCCCTAAGGACGATGGCATTTGGGGTAGCATAACATGTGAATGCTTGCTATTGTTTCTGCAAGCAAATTTATCCTACATGCACCTTCATCCTGACAAAACCCTTACTATATGTACAATTTACTCACTTATGCTAGGTGCTATATGCAATTCATATCGAAAAATACTGAAAGGTTCAAAGAATAGGCTGAGACATGGAGGTGAGTTTGCTGGTCAAAATCTCCAACTAACTTCAGATATCTACATGTAAAAGCCTTTCCATCTTCACACATTTTCGCTTAACCAATGTTTTCCATTTCAGGACAGCACGGATTGTGCACCATATTGCTCTGGGATTTTCACGTCTTGGAATGTGAAAGCCTAAATCAGGAGAAACTGGCTGAATGCTTGAACTCGAGAACAATCCATTCCCTGGCAACGCTGGTGTTCCAAGCTGATAATTGTTGTAGGGAGGTAGAAAATCGGTCATCCCTAGTGACTCAATTGAACCACTGGAACCCCAGTCGTAGTCACCAGGGTAGATACTGCAGCGGGAATCACTGATCAAGAAACTGCTCGCCGAGGTCGAATTAAATGCTTGCATTCCATGAAAGCTTTCAGGCATGGAAACTGCAGTTGGACTATCTTGTTGCACTGTGTAGGCTAGTGATGGTGAAATTATGGTATGATCAGAGTTGCTCTGTAACTCCACTTGATCTGCAGAAAACATTTTCTTAGTCATGCCATCATTTCTCAGGCAAGAAAGAGGAACAACAACACCATTCCATCACTGGATCTGAAGACCCGGGACTTACTGTACAACCGCTAAGAGGACCAGGTAAGCTAATGCAGGTATTTTAAGTCCTTACTCTTTAGATGGTTAAAACATTGAAAGAAGTTTATTATTGGCTCCAAAGTCCAAATAGTGACAACGTTTTCAGGGATACAACTTATTTATGCTCAAACAGAAGCATGAATATGCTTATCTGAAAGCATACTTCTGCCAATCCTCGACCCTTACACCCCCCCCCCCCCCCCC